>LBFL01009049.1:18413-29519 GCA_000988845.1 Hypochthonius rufulus
TAATATAATACAAATGTATTATACTATTGAATGTGTAAATGAAAAAAATGAACTTTTACTGTATATGTACTGAAACTTTACACGTGTTTTTCTCTAATGCATGAGCATCGCGATAACCGCTTTTTCCATTGTACAGATCAATTATGCATTAGTAAAGTGACCGAATTTGATGCACACTTTTGATTTGGTTTAAAAGTTATTTAAATTTAACTAAAAAAAGTCACATTTCATATCACGGACAAAATATGTGTTATTTATAGTTAATTATTGTTAATTATTGTTAATTATTGTTAATTTCTGGGATTTGATAAAAATAATTATCGCATTTTATAGGTTCAAATAAAACTCTCGGAAAAAGAATCGGAAGCGAATGAATCGCGACAACGGTTAAGCACAGAACAAGAGGAATGGAGAAAGTTTCAGGACGATCTGTTAGTGGCCGTGAGAGTTGCGAATGATTTTAAAAGTGAAACGCAAATGAATTGCGAGAAATTATTGGTGATGAACAAATCGCTGAGAGAACGCATCGGTACTTTGGAGTTCGAACTAAAAAAGGTTAAATTAGCAGAGAAGAAAACACTCGAACATTCCGTTTCACTTCCCCCGGAATTACCATTGTCCAATCCCCCGTCTCCGTTGAGAGTGAGTGAAGCACTTTTGGATCGCGATCTTCAAATGTGTCGGTAATAAATGTTGAAATAATAATAATAATTATTGTTTTGTTTAATGTCATACTCATTTATTACAGACGTTCAATCGCCCGATGGGGTGAGTACCGCGGTGCGTCGCAATTGTCCGTTCGCGCTCTGATCGAATCAATCGAATCTGCGACAAAACAGAAGCAAAACATTTCATCACGGAGTTCATCATCTTCGAGCATCAATTCGACTCAATCATTGTCATCGCCGCCATTGGCAATTACATCTTCAGATATGATATCGAAACGTGAAAATCAATCACCAATTGTATCGATCGCTTCGAAATCGGCAAATCCAAAGTCAGACGGAAGTACAACAAAAGAAGTGACGGATTCGCCATCACCGGTATCGCCGCAGAACAAACCGACGGGGATATTGACCAATAAGGGTATTGTGGTCGAACCATTGCGACGCACGAGTTACTGGTAATGAATTTGTATTAATGTGTGCGAATGTAATTGATTTTCGTACATTTCAGTGAAATGACCGAAAAGAAAGACCCTTTAGCGGCTCTGGTGAAAGGGGGCGGATCCAAACGCAACGCGTTACTCAAGTGGTGTCAGAATAAAACCATGGGATACAAAGGAATTGACATCACGAATTTCAGTTCGTCGTGGAATGATGGTTTAGCATTCTGTGCACTTTTACATACGTATTTGCCTCAAATCATTCCGTACCATGAAATGGACGGAAGAGACAAACGACGGAACTTTACAATTGCATTTCATGCCGCAGAATCTGTTGGTATTCAATCGACTCTCGTAAGTCAAACATTATTACTATTTTTATGTTTATAATGTTTATGCACGCTTTTAAATTACTTAAATTTAGTCGAATAATTAATAAGCATTAACCAAATTTGACGCAATTCAGGTTCAACTATTATTTAATGGAATTAATATTTTAATTTTTTAGAATATTAATGAATTAATAACTCAGGAGCGTCCCGATTGGCACCTCATTATGGCATATGTCACTAATATTTACAAACATTTTGAGGCATAATTTATTGGGATCATTACAATTGTATAATATTTATTTATACGCATTTAAATTTTCCAAAAATGAATTGATTAATTAATTTATGAATTTAAATGCATCAGAAATATGATTGGAAATTGCATTTAGCATTTGATTAGTTTAAACAATTGTCTCTACAATTGTCTGTACATAACGGTGCAAATGTATTGCGAATGTTGACATAGAACTTTGATAAAATTGCCATTTCCTTTTGCACAATTATTATTATCTTTTTTCACTTTTGATAATTATTAAAAATGTATAATAAATGTATTCGTATTGATCTATTTAATTGAGAATTAACTAAACTTAATTGTTAATGAATTTACACATTTCTAGTCATGTCAATGATCGTAATTATTTATACGAAAATATAATTAGCAAAAAGTTGATTTTAATATTATACAATTATTATAGAATTTAAAAAGAAAACATTTGACATTTTTGTGTATATTAAAAATGAGTAAAACTTAAGACTTCGCCGTATAAAAATGGCAAATTTTATCATTTTCGTGGGAACTAAAAATTCAAATGAATTTGAGAAATTATTTTTTACGGGTTTATCATTGTTTAGTAAATATTTTATTGGAATACATTTGTATGTTTAATTCTATTATTTTTATATAAAATGCATGTAATATATACCTATTGATGTATTAAAAATCAATAAATTACAACTAAAGGACTGTACGGGACTGTACGGACGGTTCCGATGCATTAAGTTTTGATGCGCAAATTATTCTCTTTTCATTTTTGCATATGAAATTACGTTATGAGACAAACCATTAAAACAACACCAACATACTGATTCCGTAAATTTACGCCGGAATTACAATTGGCATATCACAACTCAATTAATTACATAATAATTTAATTACTTTATTTGCAAAAAGATAGAGTCACGCGAGTTTCGGAGATTCCATTACTAAACTTTATATGGAACTATCGGCCGTCGTACAACATGTGTACGGTTCAGTGTACGGTTCGAGTGTAAACATTAGAGATTTAAATGAACTTTTAATTCGTAAATTGCAATTATGTTTATGTTAAGAATTATTTGGAAGAAATGTGATTCATTATGTAATTATAATGTGTTACGACATAACACTAATCATAGCATCACTATTACTTCAATAATGTGTATATATAATCGCAAATTACATTTATCGGCACTAAAATTTAATTCACCGCAAAAACCATCATTAGGAACATCATCACCATCAACAGAATTAATAAAGAAGAAAATGGAAGTAAAAGAAACTCGAATGTCGCGAACCGATTCGTTACGAATGAGGGTTAATTACATGAGGGATTATGTTACGGGAAAGTAATGCAATTCTCACACAATTATTTAAATTGTAATTTAATTATACAAACTTTATAATCAGACAATTAATGGAATGGTACAGTGCGACGCCGCCGCACCGCAGACCTAATCTCATCATATCGTGGTTTTTAAAGCAGTTCTATAGAATTGGGATTATCGTGTTAATGTATGGCATTTACATATTCATGCGTTGGAAAACACATCCAATGACGGGACGCGAAACGATCGAAACATTTTCAAAGACTCTTTTGGACAATATTAATGAATTGAAGTTTTGGGACATTTTCCGGAGATACGAGCATCACATTGTCAAAGAAGACGATGAGAGGTTTCGGCGCGTGCAGCACGTGATCGATCGGATACTCACTGTTAACGCTGATATCGATGAGATCGGTGATTGCAATTGGAAATTAGTGGTGTTCGATCATCCATCGGTGGATGCGGTGCATGCACTTCAACCGACAGGTCATGTCATGGTATTCAGTGCCATGATTGACCGGTGTGAAACTGATGATCAATTGGCTTATGTACTGTCACATTCAATTGCACATACCATTTTGGAACACGATATGGAAATGGTAATTTTGTTTATTACTGTGTGATTCGTAATGATTCGTTACTAATGAATGCGCTCTTCGTTTTTATAGTCTAAAATTGCAAAGGGAATTAAAGCATATCAAATAGCATTATGGACCTTATGGTGGACACTCAATTACAATTGTCAGAGCGCCGATCGCAATGAAATGTCATTCTACGAGAAGAAAATTTATCAATTATCACAAAAGTGTCCGTTTAGTGAAGTGTACGAACATGAAGCGGACCGTATTGCGCTTCAACTCATGACACGCGCGTGTTTTGATGTTCGGCACGTGATAACGTTTTGGGAAAAGAATTGTCATAATGTACCATCAGATAAATGCCAAATCGATGAGCAATACTTTGGCATTCACTCTCCCGGTGGTCACACACGTCTTCATTATGTTCAACAATTAATACCTTTTTACCTCTTATTGAGGGAGGAATGTAAATGTCCGCCGCTCCCAAAACAATAGATATTTATAGGATATTTAAAAACATTGTATTTATACGTGCAAATAAATTAAACTCAAAAGCACGTGTTATCATATTACAGCCATGACCGGGGGGAGGACGGGGGTGTGATCCCCTCTAATGGGTTTGTAACTGTTTCCAATGGAATTTCCGATAAAATTGTCCCCCGAAAAAACTCGGACAATGGTCAACTCCTAATATTTGATTAATGATACAAACGAATGGAAAAACTAAAAATTGCTATTAATTTGCATTATAGAGACATCTATGGTCGAATACATCTATGATCAAATGTGTCGAATTTATTCTGTTTATTTTGTTATGGTATTTTCACAGTCATTGAGTTACGTGTTTTAACAAACAATTGCATTCGTATTGATTTTAATTGAAATAAGTTATGTTAAATTAAATTCCAATCGTAACGTTTATTTATAAATTGCGTCATTTGTATTAAAATGACACTTCTGTCATCGTTTATAAATAAACTGAAGAAATTGTTTATAACAATATTCGGAATCATCCGTCGAGCGTTGTGCTGCAGAAAGAGATTACGAAGAAACTCGGGGATGATACTGCCGATCGCTGTCGAAAGGAGAGATGACGCTGCAGATCACTCTTCACACACCTTTGTGGGTGCGGGTATTAATGGGGTGAGGGGAGTGTCCGATCCGACAATAACTTCCGTCGGAATAAACTCACGTGATAATTATTTAAATCAGAGTCATGCTAAAGTAGGATCATCACAATCAACAGGAGAATCCTCTCAATTAATGGATACCGAAGAAATGGATTTTTTCAAAGATATGACTCCTCAATTCAGGAGACCGAAGAAAGTATCTCAATCATTGTAAATGTTTATGTTAATGTATTTGTTTTTGATTTTGATTTTAGATAATATTAGAAACCGATGATATAACATCCCCCAAAACCAATCGTCTCACTGTTGATATGAAAGCCATAATTGCACCGGTAATATATACATGATGTGTTACATTGAACTGTGTGAGACGGTACTTTCAATTTCAGAGTAATGAATTGGGAGTGATCGAAGATTTTGGCGATGGCAGCAGTTGGGAAGTGAATGCCGCGAATGAGGAAATGTGGGATAATGATGCCGCTTTCAGGGACATCAGAAGTGCGGAGAGAGAGCGGAGAATCGCGGAGCATAAACGCGTTAAGATGGAGAGGGAAATGAGCAAATCACAGGCACATAAATACAATATAAATGCTGTTAAATTGAGTTAAATCAATTGGACATTCCAATTTAATGAGACGCGTACATTTGTACAGTAAAACCAATAAAACCATTCATTGAAAATACTTTATTTTATAACACAAATGATATCGCTAATTCTTTATAACCCAAAACATAAATACAAAATGCTAAATTAACAAAGTTCAGGACACGGGGGATGATGGACTTTCATTTTAGAATTTTTCATATCTTCAATTTGCATCGCTGAGAGTATCAGCGGCGGTCCAATATTTAGGGGTTCATCTGAACCGTCGCAACAGTCACAAATACTTTAAATATAAACAAATAAATGACACTAAAGTAATGATTTGATTAACATTTACCCATCATTGACTTTATGTGAGGATATCCGATGAGGGATTTGTGTTGAGCTATTGCTACAGTAAAACCTGAAATGAAATGATTATGCCAATGACTGTCCAATAGATTAATGTCTAACTTATTCTGGGGACACGCGGATGTGCTCGGCTCATCTGTGCCATCACCGCAATCACAGTAATCGTCGTTAACGTACTCATAGGGAATGTATTCCAAAGACGAAACACAACGAAACACTCCCCGAACATTCGTGTATAAATGGTAATGTTCGGGTAAAACCCCCACAATATTATTCAATTGCAACTCTTGAACCGGTCTCAAATGACCATTGTTTTTGTCATAATGAATTGCGTCGACTGACGGTGCATCAATTGAATTTTCGTTTACATTATTATGATTCGGGTTTTGTTCGTTTCGCTTTCGACTTTTTGATTCGTTCGTCATTTGAACATTCAGTTCTTTCAGAGAAATCAATTGATACATCAAAAAACATACGCAAATCACCGACACGATTATGATTAACGTCCGCCGCCGGAATATGAATCGCATCGGAGAGACGTGCGATTGAAATGGCATTTTATTGCTGTGGTTTTAGCACTTTCAAAGGTATTCAATTGTTTTATCGAATATTTCATTTCATATGTCACTATTGAGCCGCAATGACCAATGTTTAGGCACGAGTGAAGTACAGCGGTGTTCAATCAGTATGTGGACGCATGAGTCGGGACTAAAGTATTGTTTCTAATAAAAGTCAATGTATTAATGCGCAACGAATGCAATTTCCGGTCTGAGTTAACATACCGATTCAGCATATTCTGCTCGCGTCACGTGACTCACGTGCATTCGCAACATTACCGTAGCAACAGACTATGCATACGTACACTTATGTTTGTTTTTGACTTTTGCATAAACAATACTGAAAATGCGTGCACCGCCATCCGTTGACATAAATAACTAAACACAACTCGAGAGTGAAACGCAATTTAAATGATTTTATTGTTAATGTTAATTAATAACGTAATAAATTATTAATAATGCAAAAGTAATGATCGAAACTCAAAAGCGCCGCATAAATGAGGGCCGAAAGAGTTTAGGCATGAGTGACATCCATGAAAATGTCAGATTCGAATCGTCGTAATCATTCGCCATTAGAATGTGATCATCGGTATCAGTCATGTTTTCCCCGATCCGCAACCCAAACACGGGACCAATGATTGGCCGTAAATGAGCGTTCGGTAATGATACCGGAAATGAGAAATAACTTAAAATATCGTTATTTTGAGGATTCTCGTGAAATCCGCCACCGGTTTGTGTCGGTATAAACGGGGCATATGTGTTGATGTGAGGAATCGGTAATGAATCTTTATATGGAAATTATGGAAATTACAATTATCATTTCAATTAAAGTATGTTTAATGATTACTGAAAATTTCCAATTTATTGATAATGACAATCATAATGACGATCGCTGTGAACATAATCATCATCCTTCAATTGGTGTGAAGCATTTTATGTAAAGTAAATACAGAGAGTGTATTTATATGATTTCCTCTGAAACACTCTGTTTTACTCACATATTATTTATTAGTAATACATTAGTACATTGAGTAATACATTATCACATATCATATTACATTCTTTGATTCGTATTTCGCGCGCAACAGTCACATCATAACAGTCACATCATTCTCCTCATGATGATGGCGCTCTCATGAAAGTCTCATGCAAAACGCATAACACATGTGCAATAAACATTTATAGACTGTAATTTTAGTATTTAATTTCCTTCTCAATGATTATGATATAAACGATAATAGTTTAATGCGAAATTAATCATGTCAAATGTATTATTAGCGAGTGGTGTGACCATTGGGGTCGTTATGGTCCTATTCAATTCGGCGATACATAAGATTGAAGAGGGTATATGCATATACATATATATGTAAATTTGAATTGTATTAACCGTGTTTAATGCTCCCTCAGGTCACGTCGGAGTGTATTACAGGGGCGGTGCTCTGCTGTCGTCGACATCAGCTCCGGGATTTCACATGATGATTCCGTATTTAACATCATTCAGATCAATTCAGGTATTGTATGTGACTGTTGTTATGAATCTGAATGTAACGGTACATGAACAGGTGACGCTCCAAACAGATGAGGTTAAGAACGTTCCGTGCGGCACGAGTGGCGGTGTAATGATATATTTCGATCGGATCGAAGTCGTCAATATTTTGAATTCCGCATCTGTGTATGTGTATCTATAGATGCATATCATGTAATGTCTGTCAATGCATTAACACTGCGATTGTATATCCACAGTTCGGACATCGTTCGTAATTACACCGCAGACTATGATAAGGCACTGATCTTCAATAAAGTGCATCACGAATTGAATCAGTTCTGTTCGATACACTCACTTCAAGAGGTTTATATCGATCTGTTCGATCAGATCGATGAGAACCTAAAGACCGCACTTCAGCGTGATTTGAACGTAATGGCGCCGGGACTTTATGTGCAGGCCGTGAGAGTCACCAAACCTAAGATACCCGAGACCATTCGCAGGAACTACGAAATGATGGAAGGGGAAAAGACTAAACTCATGATCTCGATTCAGAAGCAGAAAGTCGTGGAAAAAGACGCCGAAACCGAACGCAAAAAGGCCATTATAGAGGCGGAGAAGAATCAACAGGTCGCGAAGATACAGTATGAACAGAAGATTATGGAGAAAGAGTCGCTTAAGAAGATGTCCCTCATCGAGGATGACATGTACTTCAACAGGGAGAAGATGCATGCGGAGGCGGAGTTCTACAACAAACAGAAATTAGCCGATGGCAATAAGTTGCTGCTCACCAAAGAATACTTAGAATTAAAGCGGTTCGAATCGATTGCTCAAAACTCGAAAATATATTTCGGAAATCACATTCCACAGATGTTCTTTGAGAAGGACCGTGAAACGTCAGAATCGTCATTTTCAAGTGCCACCGCCGCTAAAATATCGGCTCACAAAACAGAATCGACTGCAAAAAGCGTTTAGCGCAATGCATTTGTAACTGAATACAGTTAAAGGTTAGTAAAGGGTAATGATTTTTATTTGCTTCGGATGTTATGATAATTCAATTATCGTTGATATGCACTTTCAAATTCTGCCTCTGAAATTGCAATTGCAATGAATAACTTAAAAATTTATAATTATAATTATCCTTTTGATTACATTTTTGAATGCATTATTAACGTTTTTCACTTTTATGTAAATGATAAATCTTTTTATTAGAAAATAAACATTTAAAATACAAAACATTTATGCGCAGAATTACATAATTACGTAATTACATAATTGACGCAGAATCTCAATGCAATCGTTAAACTCGTATCTTCGAACTTTTAAATTGTTTTGAGTCAATTGTTGATTATTGCCATTAATTTTTAGGTGTTAATTTCATACCATTCAATTGTTTGTGGAATGTTCGAGAAGATTTAATGAGTCATTTTCGGATATAAAAAGGTAATGTCTTTTAAATTTATGTTTTTATAGAGAAACATAACCATAACGTAACCACTATAGTGGAGTGACCACTTTAATGTGGAAAATGTTAGAGTATCGACCGAAACAACATCAAAGTCGGCACAAATATGCACATTCTATATTCAAAACATGCATTTTCATACATTTCGATTCATTACTGTGCATTTTCATAATCATTTTCATAATAATAGCGAAAATTCTATATATTTTTAGCGAAAATTTACTTATTTCTATTGACTGTGTTTTCTGTAAATGTCCTGTTTTATAACAGACTGAGCATTGAAAAAATTGTTGAAAATTTAATCTTTTGACATCCGCAATTTATCAATTTATGGACATGTCCATTATGTGAACCGATTCCACACGAAACCGTACGTCCGATTATCAATGTCCGTGTCGTGTCATAAAACGGATATAATTACTATGGTCTTTTATTGCATTTTTTGTATTTAACTTTTGTCATCGCATAATTTTTTCACATTTCATGTTTATCTTTAATTTATCGGTGATGATCATCATGAATGATGATACAAAAGCTTTCATAAATGCATTTTCATTACTGATCTGACAGTTCCCGTTCTTCCATTGTGAGTAAACACTAAAGTGTTCATCGAAAGAAAAATTACTTAAATTGATGATAAAAGTGCAAAGGATTATGTTATTTAAAATGTACGTTATATGATGCATCTCCGTATTGAATTAAGATGATGATTCTAAATATAATTGTGTATTCTGTAAAAGCATTTAATATTTTCTTTTTTAGTATTTTAGTATTTTCTATACACATGAACCTCTCTAATGTAAATAACTTCTATTACGTGAACAAAATCTATCGTAAGTAAAAATTTCCACTGTAATATGCTTCGTTAGAGAGGTTAAAGTGTATTTTTATTATGGAAAAATATTAAAAATACCGTTAACACTGAAGTACTCTCTCATGCAAATTTTCAATCCGTTGACATTTATTGAGTACATACGTATACTTCAGTTTAAGTGTTGTTTAAGTGTTCAGCTTTAATTGTGTTTACATTTATTCATTTGTATGTGTATCATTAAATATAATGCAATATTTATTTAAAGTGTTAAATATATTGTGTCATTAACAATTATGTTTTTATTGATTTTAATTAAATAGTGTTTTCATGAATTGAGAAATTAGAATTTTTAAAATTAAACTAAAATTTTATCATTATTCAACTATTGACTGAATTTTAATTGACTTTTAATTGCTTTTTTCAAAGGAAATTACGAATATCGGCATAAATCTTTATAACACATTATCAATAACTATAATGAAATCATTAGGAACAAAACTATTCACTATATTCACGACATGCACAATGATAGAAGGATTTAACAAACGTTTTATTAATCATACAGAAATGAATTATGATGATTATCAATTAATTTGGTTTAACCATTCCAATGGAAATGATACTTATGAAGAGAAAGATGATTTAAATGTCACTATAATTGACGATTATGGAGATGAAAGTGATTCACCGGTGTTACATGTATGTTAAAAGTAGTAAATTAAGTAAATACATTACATATTTTATTTTATGACACAATATTTTCTGTTTCCTTCAGTGTCAGAAAACTCAAATAATAACTGTGTAATGTATCTTCAAAATATTTTGGTTTGTCTTTGCAAATACGTTATTTCTTTATCTCTGCACGTTAATAGATTTTAAAATATTTGTGGAATGCTATCCGATGATAACATTATGTTTCATAAAATCACATTTCATAGTATCGGGTTTCATAAAAATCAATTTAAAAACTTTAGTGAATTGCATTTCAGGGATTTTACAGGGCTTTAGAATTCAGGTAAAAACTCATTCATTGATAGGACTTATGAATGACTGTTCGTGTTTTACTAAAATTTATTCGAATTAAAAAACACATTTTCTTA
>LBFL01009116.1:0-16860 GCA_000988845.1 Hypochthonius rufulus
GATTAGGACCTTGAAATTAGTTAATATTTTTTTTTCATCAAATTCTGAGATTTACACTTCGATACCCTCCCTCGTAAGTGTTATTTAAAACCTTATAGACGGTCGATCTACCAATATTTAATTGGCGAGCAATCTCTGTAGCACCGATCCCTTGATTACGTAATGCTGTTACTTTTTCTCGATCGACGCTGGGTTTTAGTCCAAATTTTATCCCTTTGGCTTTTGCTTCTAGACGACTCTCGGTTCTTTCCAGGATACGTTGACGCTCTGCTTGACTAACGGCGGTGAGGATGGTCACCACCATTTTGCCTATAGTTCTTTCGGTACTGATACCGTCGTCTAAGAAGCGAATAGCGACACCCATGATATCAAACTCTTTGATGAGTTGGATCATATCGGCGGTATCGCGACCTAGCCTATTTAGTTTTTTTTTAACCAGGATGACATCACCTTCTTCGACTTTAATTCTCAGCAAACGTAATCCTTCACGATTGACAGTGCTGCCGGAGAGTTTATCGGTGAACAGGCGATGGTTTTTAACCCCGGCGGCTTTGAGGGTTTTGATTTGGATATCGAGCGATTGCTAACTGGTGGAAACGCGCGCATAGCTAAAGAGTCCCATTGGGTTAAAAAACGTCTCCTAAATGGTTTAATAGACTGTCTATAAACTACCACAAAATTGATTTAATAGACAGTTTATTGAGAATGATTTTGGCTGTCCACAAAGTTATAAATTAATAGACAATGTAAACTCATTAGTTGCTTCTTGAAAAATTCCACATTCTAAATATAGACATATTTAGTTAACAAAAGACTGTTGGATAAAAAGTGAGTCTCGTTTCTCGGTCGACCCCTTCTAATATAACTTTCCATTGCAATAATGTGATTGACAAGCTTAGTAGCGCGGTGTTGCTATTTGCACTGCTGGTAGATCTCATTCATTTCAGGCGTTATAGTCTTTTCACTACAGCAAAAACTGTAGTTAGGATTAGAACCCCTGAATACTTCACCGATGCCAAATTCACGCTTTTAGCCTGTATTTTCATGTCTTAGCACACCTATCAATGGTGGCTCAGACGGGGCAACCGAAAGGTTGGCCGGCGTCCGGTGAGACCGGTGGTTCTAACCCTGTTTGGGCTACCACCTAGCAGATTAGAACCTCTGGTGGTGGTTATATAAATGGCTCACCGGAGACCGTTACCATTGAATTGGAATTTCTATTTAGAGATATCTTGACTAAAGAAACCCCACTAGCAACTATTTTGCAAATGGGTTTTGACGTTGACGCCATAGATGATGCGGGTCAAACGTTACTTATTGCCGCCTCGGCATGCGGCCATCAACAGCTAGTCGAAAACCTACTGAATACACCTGATATCAAAATCAATAAACAAGACAAGGGGCGAACAGATTTAATGTGGGCTATTATGGGCGATCATTCAGCTATAGTAGAACGTCTATTATAAGAATGGATGATAAAGATTAATCTACCAGACTATCAAGAGGTTACGGTGTTAATGTTGGCTGCTAGTTTTGGGTACACCCTTTGGGTAGAAGGGTTATTTGATTTTTCTAATATTGCGGTCAATGCTCAAGACAAAAAGGGTAGAACTGCGCTGTTAGCCTGCCTATTTGGGTATCCGGATATTGTGGAGATTCTACTACGCCACTCAAAAATAGATTATGCAATCCAAGACCAGCAACAAAGCGCCTTCTTTTTTGTCGAAAAATTGCGTAAAAGAAAAATTGTAGAGCAGCTTTTGCAACATTCAACAATAGAGTGCAGGTTGTAATGTTTTTAACCCAATGTCGTTAAACAAGCAGGAATGGTGAATGTCACTAATAACGCACTCGCATGACCTCTGCTTCAAGAGCTTTATGTAAGAAAAGCGACTGGCTGAAAGCTTGTTGCGCGCTTATTTGCCACAGAAAATTACAATTAGTTGATTTTTCAACTTTAATTTTGGCTAGCAATGAACTTCTACCATCAGTGCTTAAAAAGCTGCAATGTGACGTAGTTCTTTGCTGCCAAATTAACCAAGGCCAAGATTATCTCTACCTGCTAGTAGAGTATCAATCGACGCCAAATCAACTAATGGCGTTGAGGATACATGAATACACCAGTGCACTAATGAGATATCATCTGAAGTAGAGCAATAAAAAGCTGCCTTTGATATTGCCCCTCGTACTTTATCATGGCACTCACTCTCCATACCCCTACTCGAATGCGATATGGGACTGTTTTGAGAACCCAGTTAGATCGACAATGGATGTTAAAGCCTTTCCATTTGATTGATCTTTCAGTGATGCCGGATGAGGTGATAGCCACCCATGGTCCTGTTGGTTTGATGGAGTGGTTGTTACGAGATGCTTGCCTTCAAGGGGACCATTTTCTGCTTCAGGTAAAAAACATCTGAACCATACGCTCTATAGGGAAATGGTGAAAAATTTAAACGACTTTAAGATGGGGTTATATGCGTATATACTTAATGTCTATAGAGGAACGAAATCAGTTGATGAGATGATTGATGAATTGGCCCAAGCGGTACCAGAGGAGAAAGAAGCGATATTAACAGCAACACAACAGCTAGAGAAACGCGACCTACAACAAGGTATGCAGCAAGGCGAACATAAAAATAGCTCGAAATTGCTAAAAATCTACTTTTAGCAGGAGTGAATATTAAGCTAATTAAACAGAGTATGGGCCTTTGTTTTTCTCTGGCGACAAATAATGTTAGGTTGTTCAACGCTGTATGTTGTTCATTAAGCTATCCATGCGCTTGCCCCTTTTACCAACAACGGATAACAGGCCTCGGGAAGATCTATTTTCCATTGGTATTCCAGAGATATCATTACGGCACTCATCATCTATTGGCGCGTCAGAAATCTATAGTCCCTGATGGTCGGCTTTCGCTAACCACTGGTCACTCAGCTCAATCAGTGTGTGAACAGCCTGGTTGGCCATGTGATAACTTTGAGCCGCTACTTTTGACTGGAAGGTTGGTAATAGGAGCTATGATGCTTCCGGCTCTGCGATATCAATATGAACCAGCATACCCTTTGGTAACTGTGAACATTGTTTCCATGGTAGGCTTTAATAGTGACGTTATCACTCTATGTTGCAGTTTTTTATTTCTGAAAGGTTTATTCAACAGGTTAATCGGTTGGCCTATTTGTTCTAATTGAGCGGTTTCGGGAGTACTGATTACTGAAGTACTACTATGTCCTTCATCACTGCAAGAAGCATCAGATCTTGGGTAAAGTTCATCAATGAACTATCTCCCTCCCATAGCGACTCATTGGTGTCTGATAAGTAACCTTTAGCTTCACTCGCACTTGAAACTAACTTACGTTTGATCTCATAAGGCTTCTCAATCTGGGTAGTTAGGCTAACATCACTCTCTTCTACGGTAGAGCAAGAGAAGTCACTTTCATCACTACTCTCTACAAGAGTTCTTTCACTAGCACTTTTTACTGTAGTTTCCTGCGAGCTATGATATAACTCTGAATAGTCATTCAATGCTATAGTTGACTCTGCCTGAGAAGAAACCCAATTTGTTCCATCGGTTGCCCAAATGGTCTATTCTGCCATACAGAGTATAGTACCAATAAACACCGTTTGTTGACCATCGGTCAGCGCTTTAGTCGCTGGACCTTGCCGATAATTGTCAAACTGTTGCTGTAGTGGTTATTGGTCAGTGTCATTCACTGCTCTTTGTGCAACATAAGCTCTACCCCCAACGGCCGATATTGTTTAACCCGCAAATTTTCAGTAGATAAAACCTGTAGCATGATATTGATACAACACTCGGAGCCAGTTTGATATTTCATAAAAAGTCGTCTTTGAGTTTATTCCTTTTTTTGCAACTTTAACACCCTATAACCATTCAATACTTCATATAGCAGGGTTTGAAAATCGGCTTCACTATTAATCACTGCTTTGAAGAGTTGAGTCGCTTGATAAATTTTGTTAAATACCCGTTGAAAAGTGTTTAGAGGGAAGGTTTTAGCTGTTTCTGTATCGTTATATAGGCTCTTTAATAGTTCATCCAGTGCCGTTTATAGTGGTCTTAAAAAAGTTATCGCTTCCCATTGTCCGGGTAGAAAAATATCCTCTTTTGTATTAACATATGCTTCTATAGAGCAGTAGCGTTCTACTGTTACGTTTTTTGATTGATCATCGGTCGCTGGTTTTTGTTGACAGATGGCATTAACGTTGAAGGTTAATATGACTCTCTTTGATCTTGACTACAGCACTGTTGAGCTCCACTCCTTTAGTTTTTAATTGTGCTTTAATACAGTCACTATAATTAAAGTTGACTTTGATAACATAAGTTATGGTCACTGGCTCTGCGGTGATCTTTGTTCTAAAAAGCGAGGTAGTCACCCGAGGCGTGGGTCACGCGTTCGTTTTAGGGCTCTCTAAAGGGGGTGCTTTAACTCTGCTCAGCAGTGACTCTCTTTTACTTACAATGGAATTTTGGGGACTGTCCGTGACCAAACTGAATCAAATTAATATATATGAAGATATACATTAAAATAAACATTTGGTATAAAAATTAGCTGCAAATGAGACTAGTAATTTAATTTTAATTTTAAAAAGTTTCTAAAATGCATTATAAACCATAGCATAGCGTTGCTGCTGCGCCCTCTCAATACTACATTATACTGCTGCGTTTCATGATATTGGCCATTTTCAATAATAGTACGTGCATATAAGAAAGGATAAAATCATAGAACGCAATAGTAGCTTATGTTGCATTTTAGAAACTTTTTAAAATTAAAATTAGGATACTAAATAATAGCATTTGCAGCTAATTTTATATCAATATGTTTATTTTAATTTATATTTTCATCTATATCAATTTAATTCAATTTGGCCATGGACAGTTCCCGAACTTCCATTGTCAGTGTTAAGGAAAAAGCATCGCTTTTATAAATAAAAACTTTTTGAACGTCAGCATTCAAAATTTTATCCAGTAATATCGTTTCTCCTAGTAGCGACTCAAAAAGTGGTTGCCATAAATCTTATTAACTGCTGGCAAGGTCTGGTATTCACTGGCTATCCATTAACTCATTGTTGCCGTGTGTTGAGTGTTAATTTCATCAGTCAGTGGTTAATGGCTCGTGGTAACAAGCGTTTAATGATAAGATCAAGCGATTTTTGTTTAACCTCTATTTGCTCCATCTGGTAACCAGCAGGTGGAATATCGTGGTTTATACTGACAGATTGCCTGAGAGGCCGTGGCGAAAAAGGACATTTTGCCCTGTGTAAGCTGTTGGCATACGCTTTGGCTTTTTGCAGTGCAACTTCTGAGTTTTTCCCTTCTCCTAGCCCTGATTTAAATTCAAGAATAATCGGAACAGAATTCATCCTAAACTCAGGCCCACGGATCAACACCACCATATGAATAGATCCTCTCCCTGCATGCTGCTCAAGATAACAGTGCAGATTATATCGATAGCGAAAATTTGATGAGATGCCGGCTATAAATGCATGAGATTGATATTCATTGCTACTTGAACTTAAATTTTCTATAGCAATTTTATACCGTTCAATAGCATAATCTAAAAATTTTTTAACAGTTCTATTGATATTTTTGTAATTACTTTTGCTTATTTTTTCAAAACGCTCTAAACTATCTTTTCCATTAATCTCTTTTATTTCTTTAAATAATTCCTTATTTTAAACACCCTTCTCTAAATTTTTATTAATATCTAGAGTGATGACTTCAGCTTTTTTATTACCATAAGACAGGATTACAAATTTTTTTTATTGCATTGACAAAAATCTGATATTTTTTCTCTGATTTCAGCTAATTCATTATCATTAAAGGTATGATGCTGGCGATGACAGCTGTCTGAAATTACAATAAAAGATAATTGCCGATCAGCGAACGCTATAGTGTGTTGAATAACCACTTTTAACATCTTAGCACCATTTTTATGCTCACTAAGAGCAATATAAAGCTTTTGAATCAGCAATTTTTCTGTTAGCTCACTTTCAAACAGGGAAGAGAAGCTGCCTAAGAAAAAGCAAGGGAAAAACCCTGAGCGATAAGGCGCATGTCGATAGTCCAGAATTTGCGCTAACAGTGCCTGAAATCTGGTTTGAAAGGAATTATCCAGTTGCTTGTTTATTGATGATACAGCAACTGCCCTTTCACCACGCTGGGAAAGGGAATTTTTCAACAGTAAATCTATTAATTCAGTCTCGAGCCCTATGTCGTTTTGGCTCTGCATATTTCATGTTATCTTATTTACCCATCAGTATTATCAACGTTTTGAGCCAATAATGATTGGCAATGACAATCGCTATTACCTGCTATCGCTTCTGTTTGCATAGAAACCCCTTTTTCCGAGGTGCTGGCTATGACTTGTACTAATTTTTCTCTACCATCCGTTTTAACTGCATCAACCCTGGGACGCTTACTTTCAGACGATATGCCCTCTATTCGTAAATCTTCAGGGTCGTTAAGCTTACCCTTATTAGCAGCAATTCCAGAGCGCTTCTCTATGGGAGAGGGATTGAGTACCCTACTGAGGTTTGTTATACCATCACTGTAACGTGTCACATCCGCTATTGTTTCTTTGTTCACTATTTGCTGAATAAGTGTCTAATTGGCGATTTTTATCATACTTTAGCATTTACTTTATATACTTTGTATTAAGCTGCTCTTGAGTCGCATCGATAAAAATATCTTTTAATGCTATTGTGGCGCGTTGTAATTCAATGAGATGAATTATTTCACCTCTGGTAGTAGAGAATCGTTTACAAACATTATCAAAAAATGAGCTTTATAGTCCGTAAATTAGCTAGTATGCCATAGTGACATCAGTAACGCTTCACCCTCATTACTCTAATCACCGTTAGGTGCACAAACCACCTTCTCCAAAACAGGACAATAAGTCAACATGATCTTCTGTCGGAAGAGTTGTTTGGGTAAAGTGGACAACTATTCTCTGCACACTATAAAAGTTGTAGGCTTTTATGAGTGTATAGATCGTGGAATAACTTCTATTTTCAGAGATGTCGGGATTGATTTTTTCAAGTAACTTCACATACCCTTTAGGTTTAAGGCGACATAAGAAGAAATAAACCATCTCTGAGTCGCGAGTCCAATGAAAAACGCCCTCTATTAGTACCTGCTCTCTTCCCTTATGAGAGATGCGATTCCAGAAAAACGGTAAAGCTTCTACATGCCCATCTTTGATGGCACATTCAAGTCCATATTCATTAAAAGTTTTCCCTTCCATATTTAATTTCAATTTAAGCTTCCAACCACTGATCATATGCGACCAAAAAATCATTAATGGACCATAATATAAACTATCAACGGTTGCCAATTTTTTTTAAGTCTGCTGATATCTTAGGTTCATTTGTTTAAAAATTAAACTAATATCTTTTTCGAAACAATACCATCATTCAATTCTATATCGTTCAAGAGGGTTAATACTTTTTCTTGATCATTGACTATTTCTAATTGCAGTAATTTTTCAACTACTATGAGCTGATCAAGAACTAGCGCCATCTTACCCTGTATGGGATTACTTTCTATTCCGCGCTTGAAGGTCAAACTCTTCTCATCAGAAAGAACTCTTTAAAAAATCCAGTTTTTGTTAGTTACAGAAATCATAAAGCGCAATTAAATCTCCGTAAGAATCACACCAAGGACCAATTTGCATCTGTTTTTCCTGTCTGTAGATATCCTGTTGGCTTACACTGTCTAATAACGCTTGTTTAGTTTGTTGATAATCATAAATCATATATTTTGGTTAATAGTAACAAATGGTGGTAGGTTAATTATTTTTATAAGATTTTGTTGATTTAATTAATATGAAAAATAGTTATTATTTAATATTTATTAAAAGTAGTATTTATAAAAAAAAACTAATTAAGCTTCTCTTTTTTGTAGTCGAAAAAATTTCCAATACTTGGATAATTTACTTTAGGTTAACAAAAAAATTTGGTTTCAATAATTCTCGTTGAGAGGATAAAACCACACCATGCTTCATCACCTCTTTGATTAGATTGCCTGTTATACCATCGCCGAACGACCTAACCTGGTCAGGTTAGTCTTCGCTAATCCTAAGCAAGAGGGCAATGCATCGATTTTATCGAACACGCGTGCAATGACTCCAACAGTATCATTAAGCGTAATCACCTTCTGTTGTCGCAAATGGCCGATTTCAACTTCGGGGTTAGGATATTATCAAACCGTGCCGGAAATCTATCAGCCTGTTTTTAACTGGCTATCCCCTTTATCTGTTGACTCATCTGCTGTACCGTCTAGTTTAATAGTGCCGGAATAGCCTCTACTTGGTTTGCATAGAGCTTTTGTGCTACTTGTTGATGTAGCTTAACAAGATTGATTTATTTGTTGATAGTTGCTGGTTTTATGCCACAAGCTAATGCGTTGCTCCAAATAGTCTGATTAAACCTTTTCACCATAACCGCCGTCTGCACTTGTGCTTGCGGTATGCGGCAATTGGGCTCCGCCTGACAATGGGGGTATTTTTGTCCAGTGTATTTTCTGATAACGAGGTCGAGTAATTGTAACAGACCTTGATGGTTCGCTTGCGTTAACCACTGGTCACCCAACTTAAGGAGAGTAGGGGTCGTTTTAGGGGTGTGGGGAATTGATTCAGAGCCCAGAGTGGGTTTAAGCCGCTCACACTATTAAATAGCTTAGTTGGCCAGGCAGTCAGTCGTTGAGCACTGCTTTTAACTGGTTGATCGGTCAAGCGTTGGGTCTGCGCGATATCAACAGCAGCCAGCAGCTTCTCTTTTAACTGTGAGCCATAAATAAACCGTTTGACCCAAGGTGTCACTGTTGCTTGCGTTTGAGGAGCTAACTCTAATGATGCGCAAGATAATGGCGCGCTCTATTAGCTCTTGAAGAGCAGAAATCTATCTTGCAGCTGTTGGTTATCCAAGCCTTTAAGACGCCTGTCATAATATGTTTGCTCCATCAACTCTATTAGTGCTTCTTGGGCTTGCGGATGGTTCAGTCGCGACGCTAGTGTAGCCTTGCTATCGCTCTGTGCTTGATAAGCATCAATAAACTGCTGTTGTTCAATGAATGAGGTAAAGCCTAAACAGTGCCCCCACTCTTTAGTGCTCTCTAAGCCGCCTGAGTCAATAGAGGCGACCAATCGATATTTCAGCGCGCTAACCACTGAGGGATCCAGTTAAACCAGTTGTGCAACTCGTTGGCTTAACGCGGCGGTATTCATTATTGCTTGCATCTCGGTAGTTTGTGATAGGTTAAAACGGTCAAATCCCTGAATTTTGATTTGTCGGTCTGTTTGAATAAAACGAACCACAGAGAGACGCTGGGCAGGTTGTGACCAATCGCTCACAGTTAAGCTATGGTTGGCGTAACTCAATAGCAGCTGGCTGCCGTTATGCGCGGCCACCGTTATTGCATGTGGGCGAATTTCGCCTTGCAAGGTTAGTATGCCAAGCCGTCTTGCTTCAGGGGCTACAGGGGTTAACTGTCCTGCTTACCACGCTTGATTGTGATGTAGAGTGGTATGTTTGGTGGCGTTGGCGGTCAAGTCGATAGCATACTGTTGTACCACGGTGGCATAAAGGCTCCTTAATGCCTATTGATAGGGAATAACTAGTTTTGCCAGTTGTACTAAGGTGTTGACACTGAGGGTTTGGTGAGCGTTTAAGTACAAGTTAAAATGTTGCCAGCGGATGTCGGTACAATACTCTGCTAATTGCAACGCTAAGCTGTGGTTATGCTCCCCTTGTCCTAGCAGTAATAAATCATTATCGGCTCAATAGCAGACTATACTCTGCATCTCTATTGCAGTCAATGCTTCTGGTGGATTGGGCAGTTGTGCCAGGATTAACCTGGACACAGTCGCAGGTTGGCTGGCAGTATACAGCGGCACCAGTAAAACTTGTTTCTGGTCTTTGGCCAGCGGTTGTCAGCGTTGTTTATGGTTATCCATTATCACGAGGTATTGATAAGTGCTATCCAAGAAGTAGTTCATGACCAATAGAGTGTGTGGGTAGGAGGTATAAATTGTTGTGGCGTTGACGCTCAGGTGTAAATCATCGTTGATACGTTGTGCTTGTAGTGTGGTTGTTGGGATAAGGAGCACATCCAGCGCTGCATCCTCAGCGCTGTTATTAATCTCTGAAGTAACAGCCCGTTCAGTTTGCCCTTTAATCAGCTGCCAATGGTACACATCCTCTCCAGATCCGCCATGCGCAAACCAGGTGTGTGCCGTTAACGGCAAGACATCGATTCCCCTGAGCCAAACAACATCTGTAGATAGGCCCAATAGCGTTAGTGTGCCAGAGGATGCTTTACCGTCACCGTACCATACACCTGGTACCCTTCGTGTGCTTGGGTCAAATGGTGATACCATGCTGGAATATCTGGGTAGTTTAAATCAGTTTCCGCTTTGAGATGAAACAGCCGCAGTGTTTCGTTAGAGACAGGGTCCATTAACTGTTCAATTACGCTACCGTAGCTATCTAGCCAAGTAAAACGCGCCCGCTGGTCGAGATAATTAACTACCTCTAAGGTAAAGTCATTGCAGGTAAGGGTGACTGCATTCAGTTCCGGCCAATAGGTTACCGACTAACAGGCGTTTAATAGCGCGGTCTCCGGAAAGATAACCATGCCGTTGGTTGAAAAGACATTAATCTTAGTGTTACTCGGGGCTGGTTTGATATAAAAACGGTAATCCTCGCCATCACCGCTGACCGTAGTATTGGCAGACCTCACAATATGGTCAATACCGTGGAAACTAGCTTTTTGTGGCTGTTTCGGCAAATTATGACGGGGTAGAGCTGTTGTTTGACATACTCTACTCTATCAAAATCGCCTAAACAGTGAATGAACAGCGCGCAATCATTTAGCTAGCTGATATCGAGCAGGTTGGTGGTATTCCTACCGCCCCACAGTGACCCAGCAAACAGTGGATTGGTTAAGATAAACAGATTTTTGCTGCTCTCTCCTCCGACAATCTTCACTTGACTCACAAAAAGCACGAGACGTTGCAGTGAGCTGTTAAAGGTTTGCGAGAACCAGAATTCGTTAGATCACTCATTACTGCCAACTACTAGGCCACTATCCACTAAGTCTTAATTAAAGATAATTTTTTTAGATTGCGTACACGTTGGTGACTTCACCAGGACTAACGCATTCTCACAATAGGCGGTGACATTCACCGAGTGACCATACAAAGGTTGTTGTTAAGTGAGCGTATGATCATATTCATGCGCCTCACTAAAGGCCGGTAAACAACGCCAAGTGGTGTCAGAGGCGGATACAGTTTGCAGCAGCAGCCGTGCCAGAAAATGGGGGTAATGATGACCTTTAAGGCCCGACAAAGCCATCAATAATGTAGCATGACTGGGTGCTATTGTCGTGACCTGTACGGTTTTATGGGTACATACTTGGTAGTGCTCAGCTGCTTTTGGTACCGTTTGACACTCGCGTTCTTTTTTAAAGGTCTCCTGGCCTAAACCAATGGTATAGGTCACTACCCCCTCATCGCTGGCTTGCAACTCTTTATCGCTCCGGTCAGTTGGATGACCACGTCTTGGCGCGCTTTAAGCAGTTGCACATTATTCGGCAATGATTGCATGGCAAAGGTGTGCCAAAATAGGCGAAAGCTCTCATCCACGGTTAAACGATATGGTTCAAACTCAATCCCCGTATCCCACTATAAATCACCTGAGAAGTGATAATTATCAATCCCTTCACCGTACCTACGCCAGGCGCACCTAAGGCAGTAAAAACACCCCGGAAGCTAATGAAGCAGAAGCAAATATTATCCCGGCAATGGCATCCTTGCATGCACTAGAGCTGCGTTCACAATGGTGTAAATCAATCGCTGACTCTACCAGGTCGTAGATATTAAATGGACTGGATAAGATAACGGCACCACCTCTTAATAGATACACGCCAAAATTGGCGTTTTTTTAATCCTTTGATCATTTTAGGGACATTTTTAACCACCCCATCTTCAATCAACTGAGAGAGCAACGAGAAACTGATTTCACCGCTATTCAGTAGGCAATCCTTCACAATACCGTGTTCACCACACTGCGCTGTATCCCCCGTAACAGCTGAACACGTCCCGCTGCAGTGGTTAAACGTCGTGACCAAAGCCGAGGGTTACTCTTGAGGGTGTCATAGACCGTCTGTAAATCATGCTCTAAAGGGGTTAATGGAAATTGCTGCAATTTAGAGCCGAGCGAAGCAGCGTTCACTAGCTTCAGATTTTTAAACTGCTCGGATTGTGCTCTCTTATACACACTTCCTGTCAATGGAATGACTTGTGTGGCTTGTACTAAAGAGCGCTGAGTCAATGGCATATAACCTTGCAGGGTTTGTAAATAAACAAATGCCGCAAAATGTAATCGACCCGCCTGCAGTTAGGCAACCACATTGGTACTGCTTAACTGCATATAGGCATCAATCAGCAGTGGGTCACGCTGCAAGCCAATCCCTACTATACAACCCCGCAAACCTAAATGGCGTTTGCGACGCTCTGATGGGCTACAATCTACAGAGCTTAAAAATTCGAGTTCGTTATCTGTGATCGATACCTTTGAAGTCTCCAATAATTACAAGGTATCATTCTTTATTTTCATCATGACTATTTTGTACATAATCCCGCAACGCATCATACTGCTCAACACTCAAGCCACCAATCGTTGCCCCAGCTTTAAGCAAAGAAACCGAAATGTCCCAATATCTTTCTTGTGCAGCCCAATTCAGCGCGGTCATTCCATCGTTGTTTTTAACATTAAAGTCCACACCATACTCAAGCAACAGTTGTGCCGCTGATGATTTTCCTTTTTCAATAGCCCACATTAAAGGCGTATCACCTTCACTGTCTGGCGCGTTAATCGCTTCAGCTATCTTTTGTGGGTCATTATTTAATTTGTTTTTAATTGCCTCTAAAATGTATCGTATCAATTCTAGATTATTACTCGCTACTGCTTGATGCAGTATCGTATCGTGAATGTTTCTTGCCAAAACATCAGCACCCTTTTCTACGAAATATTGAAGGGTCTCTAAGTGACCCTTTCTAGCCACAAAGTGCAATGGGGTCAAATTGTCTTTGTCAGTCCTGTCAATCTTAGCCCCTATCTCTATCAGCAGCTTCACTATCTCGTTATTTCCACTTTCTGCCGCTTTGTGTAATACGGTTGTTCCATTTTTAGTAGTTGCTAATATCAGACTCATCAGCGTTCCTGGCGCACTAGATTCAAAATTATCCTGCACGTAACCTATTAGATTCTTAACGAACTCCCAATTTCCACTTTTTGCCGCTTTGTGTAATACGGTTTCTCCATATTCTGTAGTTGCTAACACCAGGCTCTTCAGCGTTCCTGGCGCACTAGATTCAATATTATCCTGAACGTAACCCAATAGATTCTTAACTAACTCCCAATTTCCACTTTCTGCTGCTAGGTGTAATACGGTTCCTCTATAATTCGCAGCTACTAACATTAGGCTTTTTAGCGTTCCTGACGCACTAGATTCAAAATTATCTTGCACGTAATTCAATAGATTCTTAACTAACTCCCAATTTCCACTTTCTGCCGCTTTCTGTAATACGGTTGTTCCATTTTTAGTAGTTGCTAATATCAGGCTCTTCAGCGTTTCTGGCGCACTAGATTCAAAATTATCCTGCACGTAGCCCAATAGATTCTTAACTAACTCCCAATTTTCACTTTCTACCGCTTTGTGTAATACGGTTCTTTCATAACCTGTAGTTGCTAACACCAGGCTCTTCAGCGTTCCTGGCGCACTAGATTCAATATTATCCTGAACGTAACCCAATAGATTCTTAACGAACTCCCAGTTTTCACTTTTTGTCGCTTGGTGTAATACGGTTTCTCTATATTCAGCAGTTGCTAACAACAGGTTCTTTAGAGTTCCTGGCGCACTAGATTCAAAATTATCCTGCACGTAACCCAATAGATTCTTAACTAACTCCCAATTTCCACTTTCTGCCGCTAGGTGTAATACGGTTTCTCCATAACTTTTAGTTGCTAACACCAGGCTCCTCAGCGTTCCTGGCACACTAGATTCAATATTATCCTGCACGTAACCCAATAGATTCTTAACGAACTCCCAATTTCCACTTTCTGCCGCTTGGTGTAATACGGTTTCTCCATATTCTGTAGTTTTTAACACTATGCCCTTCAGTGTTACTTTTTGATTTTTAAGACTATCGAACAATAAAACAACAATCTCAGTGTTACCTTCTCTGCAAGCTATGTGTAAAATCATTTTTTCTTTCCCATTGTATATACTGCCTTCTAACCATAACTTAGAGAGATATTTTCCATATTCATTTAAGGTGTTATGAGATGGCGGATTTTTTGTCAACTGTCCATTCAAAAATGCCCGAATCACTTGATAATCAACTTGTAGCAAAATTTTTGTTAGTAAATAGTCTTGTAATTCCAGCATTTGATGTTGCTCTTGTAACTGGCTTGCTACAAATTCAGACACAAAATATTCGGCAAAGGTGCGGTGAATGAATTGAGGTTGATCATTAATTATCTGTACAATCCCAATCCTAGATAACTTTTCGGGTGAAAGTAAGAGTGTACTTTGAAGCTGTAAAAAAGTATTTTCTTGCTTGCGAAATAATATCTGTAAGGCTAATTGTTTATGGTTTTTGTTTATGCTGATATCTTTCAAATTAATATCATCTAGTTCATCTTTAGCTATATCTCCTTTATCTGCTCTCCAGATGGCATATTTATTTTTTATAAAGGTCTGGTACAACCCTAATAAGTCCAGTTTATTGGGTAGTTTAAGTATTTCTTTTTTTGAACGGTAAGACAGCTCAACTTCCTGTTTAAAAGAGTCTGCCAGCATGCGGGTTTGCAATGGAACGCCAGTAAATTTTGTTTCTTTATCACTAATCGATTTTGCCAGTTTTTCGATTAATGCTTTGGCATAAATGGCTAATCGTTGTTGGCTTGTTTCCGGAAGGGTTAACTCTTTCTTCCAAAACCGCGTTAAAAAGTTGATTTGATATTCTGGGGAGAAGGGCTCTAAAGTGTAGGAAAACTGCTGTAACTTATCTTCCAGTACCTCCTTCACATGCGGTCGGGTAGTAACCCATAGCTGCTCCACAGAACTCTTCCTTAGTATTTGCAGTAAATCAATGACGGTATCTTTATAACTGGGGCTAATTTCATCAAAGCCATCCAACAGGAGTGCTACTCTTATTTTCTCATCGTGCTTAAAGCACTGTTTAAATAGCACTTGCTCTAAAAGCGTTTTAAGTCTTAGCAGTTTTTGAGAGACAAATTCAATGGCGCTGTCACTGCTCAATCTCTCACTCCTTTGCTGAGTTTGCGCCTTGAGTGCATCCATATGGTCATTTAAATGAATTCTAACTACCCAATGTGTCGGAAATTTTTGTTTTAATTGCTTAGAAAGATGAGTTAGTACCGTGGTTTTACCCATCCCAGCTGTGTCAGAAATCAACATTACTTTATGGTGCTGTGCCTGTTGCAGGAAATCGTTTAAATTTTCAGGAGGATAAGAGTGGGTATGGTGGGTATCAATATATTCACGCAGTGCCGCTAAACTCCCTTGAGATTGCTGCCAAATGACTTTGCCCCCTGACTCGCTTTTCAACCAATGAATATTGCTCCTAGAATGTTGTCGGCAGAGTTCGAGGAACTCCTGTTCAGTACTAGCCAATAAATCAGGAAACTTTTGCTGTTGTTTAGCATAGAAAATGTCTCTTTTAATCGCTATTTGATGATTAAAGGTTCTCTCGATATAGAAATCTTCATCATAACTGCTAGAAATTGGTAAAGGTTTGCCAATCTCTATCCGGCTCTCTTTCTCTAGCAAAGCTGAAAGGGGCAACAAATCTGTCACTTTTGATGAGCCGGCATCAATTAGTTGATTTAAAGCAACCTTGTGTCCTTGAAAATCTACCTTTTTTGCTAATAGTTCTTGCTGAGAAGCTAAGGTTAAGTCATTCCACGTCAGCGGAGCATCTTTTGTTGTTTTAAATCGATCATTCACTACCGTTTCAGCTTTTTGTTTAAATGATTCAGTTAAACCATCACTGCTTTTAGTAATAACGATAATCTTAATATTTGGCTTGTTGTTTAAAACATTTAATAAATCATCAAAGAATTGCTCTGCTATCTCTGGATTAAGTATTTTATCGGTATTGCACTCCACGATAAGTAGATGATGAGTCATCTCTGGAGAGTTTAAAAGTTCACTTAAACTTATCTGCTGGTGTATCGTTAATAATCGCTTTAATTTTAAGATGATATAATTATCTTGTCCCTGATACTTCGTGTTTTCTTCTATTCTCTGCCAAGAACGATACACCTTGGTTAACCCAATCCGCGTATTTTTCTCAACTACCAGCTGCCAAACTCGCTGTTTTGGCTTATTTAAAAAATCCTCTATCCCGACTACATCGCGTTGAACATCCAGGGGCTCTTGCTGAATTTCTGCTAAGTAGTGATTGGTCTCAAACCGATAAACCCTCTTTCTAACCTTTACTGAAGATAAGGCCTTCACTGTACGCTGTTGTATCTGCGGAAAACCTCGGATTAACGCTTTAACATAGGGAATGAACTGATGTAGTACTGTAGCGCTTTCACAATGCACTTTGTCATTATCCAAATTAAAATGCTGCAATTGCTGTTGTACTTGGCTGTGTGCATGACCTAGCGCAGAAAATAATTCCGCAGACTTAAAGAACTCTGGTAATCCCCGTAACCAATGGTAGCGCTCTAGGAACTGACGCTCGGCATACGTGAAAACGCTTAGGCTATTCGACCGCCCATCGAAAGGTTTTGTTTGATAGCGAATAGGGTGG
>LBFL01009136.1:10026-33736 GCA_000988845.1 Hypochthonius rufulus
TCCCCCCTTAACACACACAAAACTAAGAAATAAAAGTACTCTCAATTGAAGAATTATTTTTCTTTCATTTCACATAAACTCTCGCAAATAGTGCCATCGCCTATTATTACACTCATTTTTATTGCAAAAGTTGAGATACACACTCAACAATACACACTCTACAATACATACTCTACAATACACATTTTACAATACGTACTCTGGTGATGGGGGATAATATTAAGTTCGAGATACTAACTTAAAGAATGTCATTAACATCATTGGAAAGAACATTAGCGATTTAAAGCGAAAGACATGCAATTGCCATGTAATATCAACTCACTCAACAGTAATATCTAAAGATGATATAAAAAAAGAATTTCAAACTCTAAACAACTAAAAGAGAATTTCAAACTCTAAACAACAAAAAGCGAATTACAATGTTATATACGACTTTCTGTATTGCGGATTATATCTATAAATTTTCTCATGAATTACGCAACATTTGTCTTTTAGAGTGATACTTAACCAATAATGACAATTTTCAGAGCACATTTTTTACTTTTCCATCGGTAAATGTTCATGTCATTAGGATTGTCATTAAGGATTAGGATTGTCGAGTTCCGTAAAGTCTAAGTCTGAGCCTCGGGCTATAATAGTTGGGCATTGCCCAATGGGCATGGATTTAATGAGTGTCATACTCTTTTAATGGCGAATAAAAATATTTCAGAACATTTTAATTAATGTTAATTAAAATGATAAAAATAGTTTTAAAGTTAATTTTGTTATAAAAATAATTTTGTGGAAATTAATCGGATGATGTAATAAATTATTCGTTAACTCTGTATGTATCTAATTGTACGACATTAAGTGTCGGACACTTACACTTACGCCTTTATTTAAGTAATTATATAAAACCATTAAAAATAATCATAAAAATAACTTTTCGAATTGCAAATGGTGATGAACAAAATCATTAAAACAAATATTTTAATTTTTTACAAATTTAATTCATAACAAAATAATTTATTTATTGTAAAATCTAATCACTGCATTGATACGTTTCGAAACTTATATCATTCACTTTAATATGTTCATATTAAAGTGAATAAAAAAAATTAAAATTTTAATTAAAAAATTTAAATTTTTTTATTTTTGTTCTTTTAAATGAATCGGTTATCAATTATTGATGTTTATTTTTATTTAATGTAATATCGAATAATATTTTGTCAAAAAAATGTCAGATTTCAAATTAAGGTTTTAAATGACACGAAAAAAAATAATTTCTGTTACAATAATTCTATTCAAAAATATTGTGTAATGATAAAATTGAGTAAATTGCAAAATTAAGTATAAACAAAATTTAGTACCGTTACAGTCAGTGTTCAGCAAGGTCTGGTGGTTTGGGAGGGGGTCAGCGACCCCTACCCAATTTCCAATTTTTTTGGGGGGGGATCTCAAATTTTTGTGTTACCTAATATGAGAAATATAACTTCATATTATGATTAAACAGCTCAAAATATCTACATTATAATAAATTTAAACGTAGATTTGAGTTAAATATTCTGTTTATTTTAAATTTAAAAATGTTGCAATTTTTTGTTATCATAGGATTTTTAAGGAGGGAGTCCAAAAATTTTTCAATTTTCATGAGGGGTCTCGATTTTTAAAGTTCTAAGGGGGTTGACCTCTACCCAACCCCACCCTTTGCCGAATGTTGGTTACGGTCCATTTTTCTTATAATTTTCCGAAATTTAATAGTTTTTGACAAAAATTGCAATTATCAAATAAAAATCGTTACGATAAGAATTATATAATTGATATTGTCATGTGACAATCATTTCTAAATGATTGGATTGAAATTATTATGGTTGAAAAATATAAAATTGGAAAAACAAAACGTTCAGATCCCATTTATTTATTGGGTTAAAATTTATTTATTCATGCATAATATATTTATTAATAAATTATTTTTAGTAATAATAATTATCGATGATTAATTATTAATTAATTATTAATTATTAATTATAAATAATACATGTATCAGTAATGTCAATTTTGAGTTGCAATTTCAGCACAGAAATTTAACACATTTAAAAATTAATTTTAGTTCTGTTTAATATTTTAGTTTATACATACATATATGTATGTATATATTTATTTATATACTAGTATATTTACACATATATTTATATAAAATATAAACAAAAATTTTGTTTTCAGAAAATATGAGCAAGAAAATTGCCAACTTTTCGACACCGGACAACTCTACCGGCTAAAACTTTAGGCATTAAAAAATTCAACATTTTGATTTTAAATTACATTTTCGTTTCTTATTACATTACATATATACATTACGTCTTAGCAATAACATTATCAGGAATATCAATTCAGGAATATAATGTTTTAGAGTGGAATAAAAAAGTATAAATTTGCCGAATGATTAGAGGGCACATAACTCTTAATGTTGGAAAAAATTAATAATTATATCCATATATGGATATAAATATTTTCTCATATTTTTTCTCTCACTATTAATTCCCAACGTTTTAATCTTTGCTCAAATTACTTCTCTATTAACTATAAAACTGCAAAAAGCAAATGATAAATTCCACCATTAACTTTACACTCCCAAATCTTTTTTACAGAAGCGAATAAAGTGTGTAACATAATGAAATTTTAGTTTATTTTAGTTTATAACGAAAAAAATTCTCTTTCATCTTAAATATAAATTGAGTCGGAAAAGCTGCACATTTATGGCAAAATATTTCCTACAGGAATAATGAACTCGTAAATGGTCTAATTTAATTTTGTGAACTCATACTACAATGTGATGGAATACTACGATGCAATGGTGAGATCGAATGTAATGTAATGATGTTGCAAAGTTTAGCTTTCAGTACAGAGATAAGTGGATTTAGAGTCAGTGAGGGGCACTCATTTTTGCGGAGAATGTGCTCAGTGCTCTCCAATGTTGGATTACAACACATTTAATATATTTTTCACAGATAATAACCTGATTCTAATGTCGAGTATTTCCACTTAAAACCCATATACACGCCAATTCAATCACGATAATGCAAATGTGTTATAGAATATAAGAATATAATTTTATGTTTGCACCGAAATATCCAATAATAATAATGTATGCATTTCCATATGATAACCATGGTTTGAGTTACATGCTAAGCCCGTGTTTTAAGCACAAAAGTATTAATATATTTGATAATAAATATGCATATTATGGTACAATAACGGTATTAATGTGTTGCTTTAAGGCAAAACCCATTAACTTGAGCTTCAATTTCAATTATTCAATGATGGGAGCTGTTAACAGTTATACACACTCTAAGCCATTGTATCGAAACTTCCCTTTCACTTTCGTTTATCAATTCCTTTAACAGGAAACGAGAGGTGAAATGTATGAGTGCGTTCCTTTCCTCTTATTGCGATTGCATTCTCATTGAATGAAAAAAGTAGAGATTGTGTCGTATGGATTGTGTCGTATGTGATCATAATGAAATCGATAGTAGTGAATGCTCAGATGCGGCGATTGCAGCAAATGTGAACATCACTGTAAAAAGCTATCCCTGTTAAGCACATGCTGCGAGCAGCGTATTGATTGACAATCGCAGATGCAAATGGATCTGTTGAAAATAAAGGCGCTTTAACATGACATTAGCATTCAATTGTATGTGTGAAACGTATCGTATCGTTAAATGGAGCCATAAACTGTAAAACGGGGCAATCACTAAATGACTATTTACATGAAAATGGCAATCATTTAATTATTTTTATTATCATTTACCATCATGTTTCACACTCTGATAATCAAAAGATGGAGAAAGAATGCTCTTATATCATCAATTAGAATAATTCTAAACCGTATTTATTGCTTTGCCATGGGATTTGCCCATCACTATGCCATTTAATAATAACAAAAATTGGTTATATACTCTTTAATGCCTGTTTATGGCATAAGATTTATATGAAACACTTTTGGGAATGCACACATTTATACACACATTTATAAATAGCGATCATTGAGCCACTAAAATGAGGAGGTTTTTAAATGATGGTGATATTTAGTGCAATGGAAAATGTTTCGTGTACAGATTGAGAGTGTATTTAGCGATTTGTCTTTCTTATTTGAGAACTCTTCCTATGGTAGTTACGTTGGTATAGACCCTCTTCGAAGCAATAAGACCCATTTATAAGTATGAATGTCAAACCATAGTAATAACACTCAATTTTGTGCTCTCTCTTAATGCTCACACACATTACGAATTTAATGTAATAAAATTACAGAAATGTCCGATTCAAATCAATTCAATGAGCTGTATATTAAAGATAGAAATATTTCTGTGTTAACCGCGGTTAACCGCTTTAATATCTGGCGGTTAATTTGGTTAAAACAAAGTAAAGGTTAAGGACAAGTTAAGGCTAAGACTATTTTTAACCCTTGAGTTTAAGGTTAACGGAAATTTCAACCTCAGGTGACATTTAGATCATCACTAATAATACATTTAACAATTAAATAAACTGAATCGGACATTCATTAACTCTTTGATTTTTAAAAGTTTTATCAAAATCATCATATAATTTACTATTTAATTTTATTAATATTTTAATAAACTTTACAAATAATTTTCCAAAAAATAATGATTGACCATTCACTCACGAAAGGAATGCAATTAATGTGAGCATTGAAATGGAAATACTGGTTTTGAAGTTTAATATTTAAAATTTTAGTGATGTAAAAATATTTAATTTAATCCTTATTAAATCCCCCCGTGTGGTGTAGTGGTTATGTGCTATTGGAAACTGTAGTGCATGTCGCTTGCCACGGGTTCAAACCCAAGCGGGAGGAACGCGGGTTCGTGTTTAGACATTTCAGCTGTGCTCGCGTTATGTAAGGACACGTAAAAATTTCTCCTCTCGTCGGTGACTATGATTGTATCGGGAAACTGATCAGTTCGATATCGACTGAGGTAAAACACGAATGGTCAAGAGAGGATATATACAACTCGGTCATGTTGAGAAATGGTCATTGGCTAATACAGGCTCCGGTATAAATAAGGATATTCATGTTTTTTTCATAAAATTTTCAATTGAATGAAATGCTAATAATTTGTCATACATGGTATTGTAGCATAGATAATTATGAAAGCATTTTAGTGTATTTTTAAAAAGTAATATTATAGCTGCACTTATACCCCTTTCGTGGGTGAAAGGTCAACTGTACTAAAAAAGGAATAAAATTTTGAAAAATTTTTGGAATAAATCCGAGTATGGTAATCAATTTAATCAAAAACGATAATAATTATATAAGGTCATGTCTTGGAATGTCACTGTCTCAGAGCGTCATTGTCCAAAAATGTCACTGTCCCGTAATGTACATTGTAGATTATAATCTTTAATATTTAAGGATTCGGGCTCTTTACAAATATAGTAAATAAATTGAAAATTTATTAAAATTTAAAATGTCTGAAATTGAACTTCGTACCTACAAAACGAAGGGGAATGTGCAAAGAGAAGCTAGTTCGAAATGCATCGCTACGCGGCTAGTTCGCAATAAGGGCATATTAATAATTATGGTTGTAGTGTGCTAATAAATAGTTTGCGTGAATCTTGTAATAAAGAATAGATAAAAATTATAACATCTATGATGGATATTATTACAGTTATTATTGTAGTGACAAACTGAAACTTTTTAGTGAATTTCAGTACCATTCTTGGACAGTGATATTCTGGGACTACACTGTTGTCGTATATAAGGGTCAAGCGTAAGTAATATGCATGTGAGAAGTGTTTTTCTATTGCACGACAACGATCAATTATTATTCTTATTACGATCAAATTTAATTAATTGATTCAAATTAAAATCAGACATCACCTCAAATGCCATTTTTTTTGACACGAATAATAATTATTATTCAAATCGATTGCAATTAATTTAAATTAATTTAAAATAATTTAAATTAATTTGTCACAACAATAATCTGATCATCATAATCAATAAAATGTATCGAAAAATTTAATAATTCATGAAAATTAAGATTAGATTTATAACTGTTTGCGTTTTACATTTTTTTAAAAAATTTTTAAAAATTATTTTAAAAAATATTAGAATATTTTATTTAATAAATTTTGTTTTCGTTAATTCAATTGTATTGAGTAAATAAATGAGTTGTGATATAATTTTGATTAACTCTTCAACGATTTAGCAAAAAATGCATTAAATTTACTCTTCAAAAATTTAATTTGCGAAACAATAGGCGATCATTATTTATTATTTGCTCAATTTTTGAAAATTGAAAACCCTATCAGCATTAACGTTGGAATTGGAAAAATAAAAGTTCGACTAAAGAATAATAAAAGTGAAATTACAATTTTAGAAAAAAATAAGAGAAATTTAATGAGAAATTCTTAATTAAAGTAATGAATAAAATAATTGAGTCACATGAGAACTTTTTATACAGACATTGTAAAACATGCAAATATCGGTCGGAATAACCAATTTATCTCATTAATCACTAATGATTAACTGCATATTGAAGAAAGTACTTTCTCATTAACGAAGCCAAACAGTGTTGTCTCACTAATTTGGCAGGGAATAAGAGCCGCATTCTCTTGAGATACCAATTTTAGCAGTGTCAACAGACAGTGGTCTTAAAGTATCAGTCTTCGTTCAGCCAAATCGGGGCTCACAAAAAGGAATAGCATCACAGTATGAAAATCTCTATATGCATTCAATGTTTATATATATATGTGAAAGGATCTGAGCATTGAGTTGAGCAACACTAATGCAGCATCTATCGAAGTCCCATTTGAGATTTCAAAGACACAAGAAAAGAGTGAATTACATTTGACAAGTGTTTAGTGTTGTAATGCCGATAGGATGTGCCAAAATGTGCAATCATACCATTACTTTCGATCAGCATCATGTCGTATTCCATAGGTTAGTTGCTCAGTCTATGCCAAAATAGAACGCCATTGGGAAATGGTCCTAATTAATTGTAGACAATAGCATCGGAAAATTCGAGACGACAGCAATGAATGGCCAACAATGAATGGCCGACAATGAATGGCCAACAATGATACTCCACTACCGAAATAGTGTGGCATTTGTTTTGCTCACTCAGGAAATTGCTTACACAGGGATTTTCATCGTTCACTCATTGAGTCTCCAATAGTATTGGTGTTTCATGCAATTCGCTTTCATCTATATATATACCAATTGATCTGAAATAGTTGTGTGTACATATAACGGAGTTAGAGTAATATAAATTGTTGCGAGAGTCATAATCAATTCCAACAAATGAAGGCACTCAATGGCAGATGCCATTAGCAAAGACATTCTATTTTTGCAGTGGATTAGTTAAATTGACTTCATTGGCATCGCAGAATACTACCATGCACTGTACTATGTACTGTACCATGGATTCTACCATGCATTCTACCATGCATTCTACCATGCACTATACTGTGTGTACTCTACGATGCACTGCGATGCGAACATTACTGTTCATACAAAACGAACAACGATTTGGCATTTGTTTGATGAGCTCACATCACAAACCTTACATTAGCGTAAATTGTCTGATGTTTGCAATAAATTACTTTCCCATGAAAATCATCATTTTAAGATGCATATGAATTGGAAAAATTCCATTTATTTGATTGATATTAAAATTCAAATTTTCAAATGATACTCATCTCTGAATTTCTCTCTTACATATTCCGAAATATATTTACAGAAAATATTTACAGAAAATATTTTCAAAATTTATTTTATTAATAAATCTCTTACCAATAAATTTAACTCACGGAACACACACAAATAACTCAATATTCCCATTAAAGAAGGTTTTTCCCGAAATCAGATTTTAGTGCTCAGATGAGACATGTGATATCGAAATTATTGATATTTTGGAAAATAATTTCAAAACATTTCATGCGACTTTTGTGGGGCTTTTTTTGCGAAATTTGGTACAAAAGCGACAAATAATGAATGGTAAATAATAAAGTAATGGTTAAATAAAGTGAAATCAATTGAAAAGGAAAGAGTCATTGAAATTGGAGGGATCATTCAACTCTTTGGATGATACCACAACCAATGGTCAATCGAACGGAAACCTCTACAGACCTCCACAGACCTCCACAGACCTCTACAGCAATTGTTGCAGTATTTAGCAAACAGCAATCAATACGTTTGATGATGTATTACATTTGAGCAAAGAGAATATGTTTGACACTATTGAGCGACCGGATACGGCACTCAGAGAGAGTTGAAACTTTTGCAAGTAATGGTTAATGGTTAACTGTGCAAAACGGTGACAGCTGTATACTGACTTTAATAACAATAACAATGTATAGGTTGAGGCTGTGCTAATACTTACTTTTCTCAAATCAAAACTGCCAAAACCATAATGCCCGTGCATTTCATAGCGTTAGCAAATCTATTCATACCAAAATACTAATATACATAGAGGGGCATTCGGGCATTCGGGACGCTGTTGCATTCTCAGCCAATTGTCACTTCGACTCTACCATAGCACACATTTTATTTATTTAATGCGAAACGTCTGCTTTCGCAATACTATTTCATAGTGAGTGAGAGAGAGGAAAGAATAGTGTTGACAGGCCACTTGTCTCCTCTGTCATACTATATGTATTGTTGGCACAAAAAACCTTAAGAATGGCCTCAATGGTGGTGTAATATGGTATCAGCCAAATGTATAGTGAGTGAGGGGATAGAGGCTTATTGAGCAGCTAATAGTGAACACATGAAATATATATTGAATAGGGTTTTCTATTCACATAAATGGCTATCGGTGACCCCGAAGGTCCTCAGCCCAACCTCTGCAACGCCTTTGCTCTTTTGATATCTATGGGAGGAGGGCAAACAAAGTCCAAGGAACAATTGAAAGTCCTCAACATGATCCTAAACTCTACTCTACTCTACTCCATAAGACCGTCCCTTTGGCAAATTTAAAGCTCTAAATAATTCGAAAAAATGCATTTAAAATTTCCAACGGCACACACACCACACACACATACAGTAACACATCACGTCATTTATCCAACTCTGATGCATGCACAGTCAGCAAAAGCTTTACTCTTTTAGAAAATCTTTCTTTTGGTATCTTATTTCGTATTTCTTTTTCATGAAAGCATAGCTTAAGCAACAATACTACAACTTCAGGGGTGGTCATGCATGTGAAAGAGACGACGAAGTATAAAAGTTTTCAAATGTTTCACTTTATTCAATGGTGGTCCTATCGTAACTTTCAACTTTAAGCATTACCTTTTATATACGATGTGACAACAGAACGCATTTATTTCCATTTATGAGAGGGTCAATCACTAAAATGGTCATTCAGAGAAATTTCACAGAAATATTTGCATTATGCTAATCAAATGATGGATGACATGAGAAATGTTTGCAAAATTATAATGTATATGAAAATCGATACATTTCTTTGAGACACGACTATAAAACTAAATAAAGATGAGTTTCACACTCAAATTGTTCCCTTCAATCATCGCCGGTGGTGATTCACCGGCATTACTCTCTTCAATGTTAACTCTAACAATTCACATCTGAAATCTATTTTTTGTGTAAGTTTATAGCACATTTCCGATATTACGATTCAGATACGCGTCTCAAATCTGCAGTTATCTCCAATATGATATCCCTACAGTATGTGTATCCTTTATGATTGTACTGTATGTATCGCTATCCTATTACCACTGTTTGGAGATGTCTACAGGATTTAGGAGAGGATTTTTGAGGAAACTCTAAAAGGATTTTCTCTATAGAAAAATGGAATCGAATGGAGATCCAAAAGAGCTAAAAGAGCCAAAAGAGCCAAAAGAACCAAAAGAGCCAAAAGAGCCAAAAGAGCCAAAAGAGATCCCAAAGAAAATCTCTTTCACATATGCACTATACTTTGGAGAGAATACACAAAATTTTCAGGGAATAGCTTCGAACTGCTGTTTTCCGCATCTGAGAGAAAATACTTCCTTCAATATTATGTATAGATTTGGATGGTGTGTGTTGCTCTTTACACATTATTTCGACTCAAAACAAGAGGCACTTTTAAGCTTCTCACTTCTTTTATCGCCAAAATGGTGATACTCCGACACAATACACCAGTGGAGACTACAATCATCTAAAAACGCGATTTTCACACAAAATAAGCTTTCGCTGCAGATTTACGCATTTAAGAATAATGCACATACAAAAGAGAGAATAGAAAATAGGAATATTATAGTGGAAAAAAGTGCCTCAATACGCATGAGTGCACCTCTCTTCAGCATCAACACTTATTCAAGCAGCATATTCATTGTACACTTTGCCATTGCCCCTCTTCACCCGAAAACCTCATCTCTCTCTGAACTCTCTCTGTATTCTCTCTGTACTCACCATGCCTATATGTGTATATGTATACACATCACAACATCACAAAGTGATCGAATGACGTATCAAACGATGTCGACGTTTGGGGTCTGCTGATTGCAAAATCATGTTCTGATGAAGTACTTCGGAAGAGAGATGCGAGAGAGACCTTTCGGCTAAGTTAACCAAAGCTAACCAAATGCAGGGTAATGGTACATTGTACAATGTTGGGTTATTCATCACTCAACCCGAACCTTACATTGCAAATCAACTTTGTTAAATGGTATGCTTACATTACAATATAATACATCACTGTACATCACTGTACATCATTGTACATTACGTACATTACGTACATCAACTCTTGTTTCTTTTATATACAACTGTATGTGTATGCGTATGTATATGGTGCAATCAGACTTAATTCAAATACCGATGTAATAACATAAACAAAGCATTAGATTTGTTTGTTAATCAAAGCGTACATTAAACTAAGAAATAACACTTTCGTCGTCATCCTCTGTATCTCCACGCCACTATCATTACCATTATCACAGCGACATTCGATGTTAGACGTGCAAACATCACATGCCTTTATTTATACGTGAGCATCACATAGCATCACATAGCATCGTAGAGCATCACATAGCATCACAGAGCATCATCCGATCCTAATTGTAAAGTATAAACAGGAGTAGAGACGGGAAAGAATAGAAATAAGAGTGGAGAAGAGATGAGAAGAGACGAGAGGAGATGAGAGGAGACGAGAGGAGAGTGGAGATAACGTTACTTATGTAAAAGACAAACACTTTAGGCGTTGAATGTGATATGTTAATTAACCCGCTTTTGAGCACTCTTTTCAAAAGTGAAAATGACGCTCATAGCTAAATCCCGATAGAGTCATCCATCACAATGAGAGAAAGAGAAAAGATGCAAATTGTGAAACTGATGTCGGGGGATGCAATAACAGCGATTTTCCTCTTGTATTTCACGTGAAAGATGAAACTTTTTCGCAATCTCATAAAATGCATCATCATGACGCGACAATGACATGGCTACAGATAACACCATTACAGGCTATAAACGACCGACTTGATTATGTATGCAATTTATGCAATTTATGCAATTTATGTGCGCACACGCGGCATATGACAATATTTGATAATAATTTGGATAATGAGAAACAATACCATCAATGCGAGTGTTCGACGTAATGGTTATGTCCTTCTTAATTCTTATATTTCACTAAATTGCGATATAACAAATAATAACAATCATTGTTAATCTCTAATGGCAATTCTAATGGCAATTCTAATGGTCTTTCGGATGAAAGACGAACCTCTTTCAAAAAGTAAATCCTTTAGTCATATCGCAGTAATAGACACCGCTATTTACATCATATCATGGGTAATGCATTATATGGATCTTTCAGTTCTTTTAGGGCATGCTTCAGTCAATATTATGGGACTGAAGTCCACTATATGAGGCCCTTATTGAGTTGATACCCAAAGTAATCATTATAATTAAGTGTGCATCATGTGCATCATCATCGATTTGGGAGAGCGTCTCACAGAGAAATATTAAACATGATCGGGAAATGGGAAGTACTACTGTGCCACCACCATCAACAATATGCAATATGGATGTGGTGGCATATTTGCCTCAAATGCCAACCTCTAAAGATGAACCCTCGCCTATGATGGTGGTGATGCACCCCCAAATATTAGTCATATAGAGATGGAGGGGATTACTCTTCCCGCGCCTCCGGGATTATTCATTTGGGCATTCACTTATATGGATAGATGATTGGATGTGAAGATTAAGATGGTGATTGCACCATTCCTCTCCCCTCTATCGATGTCAGTTTCCCTCTCTTTTGCTCACCAAAGATGTGCACAGAGCCAACTGTTTCTATGATTATAGCAGAGATCATAAACTGCTGACAAATAATTGCTCAATACAAATCATATTTTAGCAGAAAACATTACGACGATATAATGATGAGGTTAAAAAGCTATAGCGGCACATCACAGTCAATGTAACCACCCACGTTCGGACTCTCCGTCGCCACAGTTCTCGGGGAATATGAGTAACGGAAACGCTTAATGTCTAGAATAAGTGATGGTTCCTCATAATGAACTGTTTGGCCATCACCACGTAGTGTTTTAGCCAAACTTAGACTGACCACTGAGTGAGTGGCGCGTCACACTTTCTTCTCTTAAAATGCCAATTCTGTCAGTTCTGTCAATGTTTACACACACTTTTTCTGCACAGAAACATAAACCGTTTCGGGTTTTAAGTTATCGGTAGGGTAATGAGAGAGTGTCAGTTATGGAGTGTGAGAGAAGGTTTTTTCTAAACACAAATTTCACTAATTATTTGCGTGCATTGAAATTGACTTTTTTCTTATTTTTACATTGCAAATTGTACAATAGTAAATGTGAGATATAAAAATCAATAGTGAAGAATCTTTATTTAAAGACATACAATTGTTGGAGTATAATTGAAAAATAATTGATAAAAATTAAAAGTCGATTTTTATTTAGGAATACATTCACCAATTAAAAGGGTGAAACCCCTTTGAATAGCGAAATGAGTATTAAATTCCCAATAATAATAATGATACTAATTTATAGAATTGAATGCCTTCCCTTAAATAACCGACATTCGTGGGGATATCCCCACTTTCCTACGATGGAAACACACATACGCGTGAAAGAAAAGCACAATTCGAGTCATGAATTGGCATTTCATGCCCCACAATAATCATCATCGATAAAGTGAACGTCGTTCCGTATGGCAATGGCAATGCGCCGATTTAGCATATCAGTAATATGCACAGAGCTGATCCGTGCTGTAATAGTTATGTCGGGATTGGGGAGGCATGAGACGAACATTCACTTATGTCCCGACCCTCGGTTTGTGGGTCCACTATCGTTGATGTGTCAATGAGAAGTGTGATTGTGATATCATACATAGAGTTTTAATTAAATCTGCTAAAGCGGCTGTCGTTCACCGACACGTGGACATGTGGGAGATGTGAGCAGCGAATATGCCAGTGTTGTGCAAACAGCCATTATTTATTGGACGGGAAAGGCTTTTGATGAAATATATGACGCGGCGTGATAAAGTATATTGTATTGCATATCATATATTCGGATAGTGATAACAGACTATTCTAACGGTATATATATCGTTATTATGCGCCACACTTTGACTCTATCAGAGATATTATATAAAATGAGAGACACAATTTTACGCCCGATTTATTATTATGATTGATATGATATGATATGATTGATAACACATAACTAAATAAGCAAAAGAGACACTTATGTTAAGGCGCTAAAGAGGGTTCAGCGGTGGTTTGTGTCACTTCACCGCCATGAAAAACTTTCGTTTTTAGAACACTTCTTTCGTAATAAATCTATAGATATATTTAATATGAAATTTTTGCCTCTCAAAAAACCTTAAGTTGATTCAGTTGATTCGAAAGTGGATCCTAAAGTACGGGGGACTAAAACAGTGTGCAGAGAAATGTGGAGATGTGCATGAGAATGGGGGATATTGAAACTCTAATAAAGTGAGGAGTGCTCTGACGCGAAAATGCAATCATAGAGCGCCTCTAAAAATAATAAAAATCCTCTTTAGTAGGCTTAGATGTGTGCTCATGTATATAACACAAAGTTAGTAGTTGAGTCAATGCCTCGCATATGCAGAGTGAGGGATCTGAAGACTCCACTCAAGGCTCTGATGATGATGCTGATGCTGATGCTGCATTGAAAATGTTTCACTACTGATAACGCCGATACATAACAGTTATTCGCATATAGATTTTACATACAATTCCCCCGATAACAGAGAGAGTGAGAGAAATGCACACTATCATATTAAAAGAGCCTTAAATGAGAAGATGTGACAGATTATGTCAAAGATCATTTTAATAAATCTGACATCGGATTACATATGCTTCTTCTGTGCAATCACTGCGCTGTAATGCATTACAGATATTACCAACATTATTACATCATAGGGATGCGTCTGGAGATGACTAAAGGAGCACAGTTTTAGTTACATAATGCGGTTATGCGGCTTAAGCTGTTCTGGAGATGCGTTTTATTAATTTAAATTTTCCTTTCATATATAAAAGATGAGCTATGAATGAATAATAAATATCTACATATACATGTTTATGTTTCGCGAACAGTCATTTCATTTAAATTATGTAAAACTTAAATTCTTTATATTAAAGAATTATCATTTTCTCATTAATGATATATGTAATCCTTTTAATTATCGCCATAATAATCTCAGTCTTAATTCTCAATTATCGCGTTAAATCTTTCGAAATTAACGTTTTTTATGGTTTCTCAAGTTTATTATCTTAAAAATGTGTAAACGAAAATTTATTGTTTTTGAAATCGTAAAGAAAAATAAATATTTAATGCAATGTTATGGTACAACGATCGTCAACCAAAATTTACGATTTAAATTTTTTAATTGCATTTTATATTTATGCCCGTCAATTGAGTGTTAATTATTTACAGATTTTTATTTACAGATTTCGAATATGAATTTAGAGCGTCTTTAAATGAGATTTTCATAAACATATTCAGATCCCAATGGAAATATGAAAATTCCCTCCAAAAAAGTACAAATATTTATCCTCTATAATTTTGTGATTTCTAAAAATATATATAACGAAAATTGTATGTAAAAAATTCTGCAAAACATAATACATTTTGTGATGGTTCATGCATAATGATACATAAGAAACTCGAAAAACTTTTTTAATTCCCTCCCCCATGCACTTGCAGCTGTGCTCCTCACTAAATATTTCACTCGGGGATACTGTTAAATTCCCCTATGAATTCCCCATTCGGCCCGAAGCACAGGACCGTAATTACACCCCCGCGCGTCTATTTCAGAAGCAACATTAAAGTGAGCTTAAGAAATACAGGAAAAAACGATAGTTCTATGACCGAAGAGATATAAAGTGAAAGGTGCGGTGAGGGAGAGAAATGTGTAGCAGAGAATCAATGTCTGGAATCGATACGAGCAAAACATCGAGTTACAAGGGTGAGGCCACGAGAAAACTCATATAAGATCATCATCCGCCCCCTCCCCCTTCGAGGGACATTCGCTCGATGCAGTGTAACTCTATGTTACGACTGTGTAATTTGGCCAGAGAATGACACACACTGAATGTCATTTTCTTTGGAGAGGTAATTTTAGAGTGGTCGTATCGCATCATTGTACCCTGTAATACGAATGTGATTAAATGTAACTCTAAAGCAAACAATAGTTGATATTATATCTTTGCAAAAGTCTGCTATGGTCATGATATTATATCTCCAGACAAATATAAAGCAAAGTTATTTTCTCGGTGCTTCGGTGGTGCCATTGCCATTGGCTTCTGTTTACTGTTACATACACAAAGGCGGACGGTTCAAGTTTGTAGATTATGCTTCGGTACATGCGTCGACAGTGGTCGATGGGGAAAGGACATTTGATGTACATTTTGCAGTGACTATAATATTAGGTTTTAATATTATCAAAGGGCGTATAAAAGGAGCGCATCATTAGAATCGCAACACAAAGACCCTTCCAAATCCGGATTCTTTCCCATTTAACAGCAGAGTCATCGTTTTAAATTGAAGGATTTAGAACCAACATTTGTAGTGATACATTTAAGTTTAAAATAAAGAATATGCACGCTTAAAGTTGAAAAACTATTTTAGAATTGACTATCACATAACGAATGAACGAATTCAGTAATCCTTTAGAGAAATTTCACTTTAAAACTTATTATAGTGAACAGTCAAAATGACATTTCCATCGATTATTATGCCTCTGAGCATTGAAGTTTCGCAAATGGATTTGTAAGCTTTGAATGCAATTCATTTGTTTGGATGTATGCCCATGTGAATCTTCCAATACCAATATATATACATATACGTATATTGTAATATATGTTATGTGATTGTACAGGGAAATTCCTATTGAGTTATTCACTGAGAATGATTGAAATAAGCCAAAAACGCAGGTGATGGTTATGGGCACGGTTTGGCATTGAATCTTCACACTTACAATGGCAGAGTTTAGCCATAAAAGTGACTATGAATGTACTCTCATTAAGTCCATAAATAGACTCGGCATGGTTTAGGAATTTGTCGACCACCGTGTGAGACTGTTAAATTGCAATGTCCAATTGTCCGGCTAATTCTGTACGAAGAGAGTTCGGCTAATTCTATACGAAGAGAGTCCGACTAATTCTATACGAAGAGAGTCCGACTATTTCTATGCGAAGAGAGTCCGCTAATGACTGCTCTGACAAACCTTAAGAGGGTAATACCTTTCGACAAACTAAACAATTTACCATTAAATTTGTATCCGGTTATTTTAATATGCTAATGTTGGTGTTAATGTTCATGTTGTGGGAGTTGGGAAAACCTTTGTATATGACTTGTTGTATATATATTGTGTATGACTTGAATAAAATGTGAGAAAATATACCATACCTATTTTGTACTTTAATAAAATGATTGAATCAGTTGCGCCCTCTCGAAACACGCGGCGCGAAACACCGAAATTAGTCTTAAGTTAATCTGAGCGATCATTTTGTACTTTTATTAAAGTCTTTTATTAAAGTGGTCTCTGATGGCGTAAGGACTTATCGTGTTCCCATCGTCGTCATACATAAATAAATTGCTTTTTAGTCTTTAAATAAACATTAGAGAATTAGAGGAGTCATGAGAGGAGTATATCAGAGGTCACTTTGGCTAAGATGATGTTGGAACAGTACGGCAGAGACAAATGTATTTAGAATGTGCTGCCCCATCAAATTGGGCAAAAGGCAATAATCCCTTTCCTTTGCTAAATCCTCTCTTACTTTAGAATGAGCACGAAATTGAGTGTCCCTGTTTTTGTTACTCATCAGTTAGAGACATCGCGACTCCACGACTTGACTAATGTCTTCCTGACCATGTTATTGCATGCATCACAAGTATCTATGCTTTCAGCACATTTCTTAGTATTTGATACGAGAAACTTTTTTCCACTCTAAAAGATAGTCTCATGATTATTTGTGGAATGCAATGCCCATCCAATGACTTAAGGAGTAACTTTACGACCATCGGTGTATTCCCATTATTAATGATTAATTTTCCAGAGATATATTTGCATGAAATGGAAAGAGCATTTCATTTTTAAATGATCACTATCATTTTATGGTTAAAATGCGATAAAAACTTTTTAAATCAATTAGCACATGATTAAGATTAACATTTTATGACATTATATTTTTCTGGTCTCAAAAGTGGAAATAATTTAATGATTATATTAGCAGAAACCAAATCATGTATTAAATAATTCATTTTCCTCAATCAAATTCAATGAAAAATATTTATTAATGTAAAACATTTGTTAACCGTGTCAATGGCGTGTAAACAACAACTTTAACGTCAACATATACATTAACTTTATACGTTTCATTGTCCGGTGAGACAATTTTAGTTCAATACAGTGAGACATTCTTTTTCATAGAATTACTTTTCTCGGAAAAATCTTTTCAAAATAAATCATACTCAAAATAGAGCTGTTTTTTCGACGAAATATTTTTCTGTTTCTTTTTATAGAAATTGTTTTGAAAATATTCAAATGACATAAATAATCATAAGTAAAACATGTGTTTTGATGTCATATATTTTCTCTTTTTATCTCTGACATTTAAAAATCTATTAAATTAAATGTGCAAAAATATATGCATTCGTTTGAGTAATTCAGTGGATTATTGTAATTTATTATTCAACTTAAAAAATGGCACATTTTTCTATGACTTTTTTCTATGACTTTTAAGAAATGATAGAATAATCTCGAATTGAGATACAAATCTAATGCAATAAGCGATGTAAAAAGAGATGTGATTCGGTGAAAGGTAAATCCTTCGATTCTAAAACATACTGAATTAACAATAGAATGGTGAAATTCCGTAGCACATTAGAGTGAGCGAAATAACACATGTTTGTGTGTGTGTGAAAAGTGTTGAAAGTAATGTATTGAAAGGATAATGGAAAGAGATTTATGGAAAAGTATAGTTTTCAACTCTCGAAGAAGTTGTTAGTGGTGATACTGTCAGAGAGACACGCCTTTCTCGGAATGACCCTAACGGAGCATCAGTCATTACGTCAGAGAGGGCATTGTATGATATTGTGGTTATGTTCATGGCATGTTTGCGTCAATGTTCATCCGTCTGTGCCTAATTCCTTAACATTAGGTTTATAAAAAGAGAAAAGTTATTGGAAACGAATACGAGTCACACATTAACGTCACACGCACCGATTGTCATCATTTATATGAGAATGTCTGCTTTAAAGAGGCGGTTCTGAGCCGAGACTTTTTATTATCATAAAAAACGAAACATTCTGCAGTTGACTCCTAAAGATGAATTATACCAAATCCCTGTTATGATCTTTTCATTTCACCAAAACCAAAACGTGAACATTTGAATAAATAGTATGTCAACCATAAGCTCACTCTTTCAAGTCATGCATTACGGACTGTGAACATTGCACGGTTACGTTCAATTTATAGAGTCTCATATGATCGAATCTTGTAATCGATCTGTTTTATTAAAGCAGTTAACCGGTTCTTTCAAATTTCTTTGTAAAAATGCGTCTGATGAGACCATAAACAATGGTATTACATTTTTCACATCGTTTTATGAAAATGTTCAGTTTTAATGTGGTATTATATTTGATTGCAATAATTGCAGTTATTGCGTAACATTAAAACATTAAAAAACATAAAATAAAGATTTTCAAAACTTTACGAACAAAACTTTTTTCTTTTTGGATTTTCACTGTAAATATGTTTTCTTCAAATCTGTGCTATTAAAATAATGAATGTCTCTGTGTGTGTCCGCGACAATTAAATCGTGAATTAAAAAAATTAAAAACATTGTTTTGAGTGTTGCGCATAGAAATTAAAAAACTTGTTTTAAGCAAAAGATTTTATTTAAATTTTGTTTTTAATCTAATTGTTACACAGAATAAAGGTGCGAAGCATCGGATTTTTTTATATATCTAATAATGAGAAAATTACTTTAAATCATTAGATTACATTCATGATTAACTGGTTTTTCAATCGAAATTCGGTAATTTGTAACTTCTATATAATGTATTATTATTGCATTCAGTCTTTTGGTTCTCGATGAAACGAATGCGCCATCCTAAGGGAACCCTTAGCTTTAAGTGTGTTTGGTGTGTGCAATTGGAGAAAGCGTCAAAAGTGAAAACTATGCAATGATAGATGATATTCTGGGGAAAGCTATGAACATGTTTGTACCCTGAAAATCGCATCAAACGCTTCAATACACACCCTTCACTAACGCTTGATTTTTAAAGATATATATATTCGTCTCTTTAGTTTGGGTCACTGAAGATCAGTTGAGTATGGACATGAGTTGCAACAGTAGTTTCAAATTTAGGTGCTGATTCTTCATATAACGGGCCTCACAATAAATTCAAAATATTTGCCTCAACAGACGAGTTTTGAGTTATCACGTGAAACGCATACAAAAATGCAATCAAACATTTCATGTTCCAATGTTTGTTCCGTGTCATTCATGATGTGACATCTCACGTCACAATGCAAACAATGGTCAATGGTTCTGTGCAAAGACCTCACGAGACGATGGAAATTCTATCAAAAATTCTATATTTGCAATTCGCATTCACTATTTTTCTCCATTGATATTGAGTGTTCAGACAGACAATGTTCAAATATAAAGGGGTTTGGAGCTGAACTGTTACAACAATGACCACTGAATCCATTGATAGCACAAGAATTTAAATGCACTCCGTATATGGTTAAGAAAAAGTTGTCAAACTCATTGTGAAAAATAGAGGAGGAATTTCGGGTGAAGAATCGTATTAGAATCAAATAGAACTCAATATGCAATGTCCCACAGAGAACCTTTTCTTTTGCAGGTGTTCAACAACACAATTGTGCCATAAACCTGTGAAAAGACGTACCAATCAATGCTAAGATGAAGCTTTAAATATACATTTATATTTAAACAGATTACATGCAAATGCTGTACAAATCATATACAACTGTATATACAACTCATAAGTATACATATACAAACAAAAATTATAATGAAAAAGGAATAAATTAATAAAGTATGAGAAAATTCTTTATCAAAATTTTCTCATGTGATAAGAGTGGTGAATCAATCACTGCGAACATAAATAGAGTGCGGACACTTTAACAAACTATGGTATTATATTGCTGCGAATGCTAATAATGGAAAACACTTATTACTATTTATATTGTGCACGATGTGAATACACTTGAATCAGCCACACACTTGAGTCATCACAGTGAGTACAAACTCCATCTAATTATGTGCGGCTAATATTGGCTCACACTGTATTGGGTGACACTGTGACACTGCCAAATGTACAATGCTAAATATTGCGGTTAATTTGTGTTCGTTTGTCATGTGAAACGAAAAGGATAAAAGCAAATGATTGGAACAATTTCCACACAAAATATTTGTCGAGAAATGTTTATTTAAGAGGAAAATCTCAATACATTAATCACTAATGAAACTAAAGAGTGTGAAATCACTAATTTTGCAATTTTTAGTATTTCTTTCCCATAATATTTCACACTTTTTCAACAACTAATTAATTCATTTCTTCAGATTTACTTGAAACGGAATACTTTTACGTAACAAAAACAGACAGCGCTAGAATCAGAATTACTTTTGGTTGAAATGTATTTTTCTTTTAAATAATTTAATTTTTCAAAAGATTCAATATAATCAATTCATTTAATGCGTTAATGTCAATTGATTAGAAAATTAAAGTTAAGATTCAATTCAATTCAATTGTTAATAAAGTGAATATAAATGTTAAATTTTGTATAAATTAAATTCATTTAAATATATAAAAAATAATTTTTAATTTGAATTTAATAACAGCATAGGATATGAATTTTTTAATGCATTACAAATGAGATAATTTATAAATGAAATATATAAACATAGACAAATATATATATATATATATATCTTTACTTAAGAAAATATTCCGTAAATGGTAATTGAATGAAAAGCACGACTCGAAATACTAAATAACATATGACGATTCACATATTAGCGGCTGCGAAATATATTTAAGTAAATTATTGGTGAGAAAAGTGATCATTAGACCATGTGTGACCATGACTTGTATGACCATATGCTAAAATAGGAACCAAATGTGGAAAACTTTAAACAATTACAATTTAAGAAATATAAATCAAATACAATGTATGCGAAAATAGAAAAAAGTAACAGCATCATCAGTATCATTATTTATAATGATAAAGTAACAATTCTAAAGCCAAAATTGAAATAAAGAGAATAAAGAAATTCAACATCTACAATCGGTTCATTCATTTGGTCTCTCTCTTTGCATGAAATTGATGGGGACAATTGATGTTTGTTTAGGAACTCAGTAATTTCCTCTTAAATAATAGAGCAGAGGAAATAAGATACTCAAATGAAAACTGCCGAAAGCATTTCAGATATTATACGGCACTGTTGTGTGTCGAGTGAAGCAATTGTACATACACGAGAATAAACAAAAGAGTTGCCCCAAAATCACCATTCATACTTGTGTTGGATTGGACTTTGCGGATATAGATATATACAAATATATTGTGTATAATGGAAATAATGAATGCAGATTAACTGCAGACAGACACATGCCGAACATAAATTTCAAAGGGCAAAGGTGAAGACAGAGGTCACAAATTGATCGGTTCGCCTGTTATTGTTATGTGTAAAAGTCATTGAAAAGGTGTGTTTAGTGATGCACCGATTCTAATGATAGAGAAGCACAGAGTAACGTGTGTTAGTAAATTGTGTGTATGGAAGAGGTGCACATTCAACTTTTATCCTCTAATTATTCTATACATTCGTGACTTACGGGCAGTGATCGTTGATGGTCGGAGACTCTTTCCCTTCCCCCAGAGATGGAAAAGATAAGTATAAATGACTGAATATATAACAACGCAAGAAGCGGAAGTATCATTTTCTTTTACGATAAAGAAAATGTTCTTATGGCACAATACTTGACCCGCTATTAGACGTATCAGTACCAATAATTTAGGCAGAAGTGCCGGCTCTTAGTGATACGGTGAGGCTCGTGTCTGGCATGAGAGTACATCACATTCCCTCATTCGCCACCATAATCATCACATCATCAACAATGGAGATGCACAATTGTGTTTTCATGGAAATTTTAAGTTAAACTTTATCTTACGAGATGATGATGCTTCACTTAAAGGGGCGTTTCACCGAAATCCATTGGTATGATGATCTGTTTTTATATAACCGGAATGAGCACTTTTCTATTCGGGAGACTTATTCTGGAAAATCCGAACCTAATGTTTGTGGGCGTTTGTGTTAAAGAAACATAAGAAAAGAAGTATGGCATTAGACATGCAAATTGTGGTTACGACTTTAATGAAAGATGATGAAAGATGATCCAAATTAATATGTTGTATCATTGAGATGATTCATCTCATATCCTGGTTTTTCAACAAAAATACATTAATGTATTTGATGTACATTTGCATGTAATACATCAATTGTAATATTCAAATATTTGCGTAATTTCATAAATGGACTTAAAAATGAATAAAAGGAATTCAAAATGTACATAAATTGTACATATAATCTTTTAATGCAAAATAATCCTGTAAAAGCATAAATTGTAAAGAATAATTTCCCATTGTATCGCAACAATGATAAAAATTTGCTTTATTCATACTGAAATTTAATGTTATTCTATAGAATCTTTTCAAATAAATGCACATTTGTATTTAACTTTTTTGTATATTTATTTTGATAATTATTTAATGCATTGAAATTCATCATTTTAATTAAATTTGAATGAACTGAAACTTTTTAAACACTAATAAATTCATTTAGAATATTATCTGAAAATAATTTTGTCATATAATTATTTTATACCAATATTTTAATTGAAAATTTTCCAATAAAAATAGTGCTAAAACATAGCGAAACATGTCTTAACAAACGTTTTCCAAATTTATTTTATTTACTTTTTCACTCAATAACATTATACTAACAAAATTATTATTTTACATTAATTAATGTTTTAATTGATGTTTTGTTTTACTCACTAAAATGATTGCAAATCAAATGCATCAAATTGTATATTTATTTAAGTATACATAAACCCCTCCAACGTGAACCCCCTCTAGCGTAAATAACCTCTCTAGCGTAAACAAAGTTATAGACCCGAG
>LBFL01009165.1:3229-13778 GCA_000988845.1 Hypochthonius rufulus
AAATGTTTAAATTTGAATGCCTCTCAAACCTTACATTTTATGAGATTCGAGCATTTACTTAACATTTTGTAGTAATTTTCATGATCCGATATCATTTAGTTATATCGTAATTTATGATTCATAAAACATATTCCGTTAAATAAAATTCCGCTCATTATATGTGACGAGTCTATTTGAAGTCATAGTTATAGTAACAATCATATATGAAAAATTTTAAATCATAAATAAATGACGCACATTCCATTAGTATATATTTCATACACTAATAGCACAGATTTATACTCATTTGACGTACGGCCCTATGGTACGTCATTAACGAAGCCAATAATTAAATATACAATTGTAACGATAAATATCGATATACTCGAATTGATTTTACAATAATTGTTGCAATTATTGCAACAATTTAATTCCTTTCCGTAAAGAAACTTAACACTTTTGTACCCAAAACAGTGTACTTATAATGATCAAGACAATTTGTTACACGATCCGCACAAAAATAGATAAACTAACGTTAAATGTTTAATTCTCGAATATTTCCATATTTTTCAAGACATTTTATTTTCATTAATTCTAATCTATTATATAAGAAATTATAAATTTATTCATTAACAAATAAATCGATAATTTACTTCATTTCGAACATTGCAATTTGAGCCGAAACTTCCGATTCAAAATGAATGAATCCGTTCCTTTACAATACTCATTTTCATCTTTTGCAACAATACACGAGAGTATATTTCTAAACTGTATGAATCTATTGTATAGTGTTTTAGTATCAATTGATTTTCCCAAATTTGTAATAATACATCCAATTTTATACATGCGATACAATTTTGATTTATCATACTTTTGCCTCACGATACGGATGCGACTCCTGTTAATATCTTGAAAATTCAGCATTTCCTTAGCACATTCAGCTAATTATGTATAAATTATTTACTTTATTATAATTATTTAATAAAATAATTGTAATTATAAATTCGAAAAATTAATCCAGATTTGCATTATGATCATTTATGTTCACCGCAACGTGATCATCATGTTATACCAATTTTTGCGGTGATCCGTTTCGGGACACATTATCAAAAGATATTTTTATCATCATTTAAAATAATTATATAAAAATATTTTTATAATTAAATTATTTAAATTTACATATAAAGAACTAAATATAAATGTCATAACACGTGTTATACTGAGACACGAATTATAAAATATCATTTAATTCTTTATTATAATTGTGATTTTACACTAAAATCTTAAATTTCCCATTATCCGGATATCGAAAGATAACATAAGCACATCTCAACGATTGTTGCGTTATCATATGCCTGCAGATTTTAATCGACAATAGGTTACCGGCGGTTGAAAATTTCTCACAGAGCATAGCTTCGGTCACGTCCGGTGCCAAATCACTGACGAAGAGAGTCGCCAGTGATTGACGACGTCTTTGATAGTTAAGTCCTGATGTGTTCATTATAAAGAGTTATGATTATAATAATTTTATATATTTTTAATTTTGCGATTTTTTAATTAATAATTTGTTTAAATGAAAAAGTATATCGCGTTTCACTTTTAGCATACACTTAAACTATTTATTCATTATTTAGTATTAAACTCTTAATATATTGTAACATAACAATAGTTTCATAAGGTTAAAACATGACAATACATTACAATAGAAAACCCTCGAAAATTCTCGACATTAGTAATGTGAAATTTCTAATCACAGGTCTTACATATGTCATATATATATATATATATATATTCAACTCTATGAGTTCATTTTATTTACATATTTGAGTATTTACATTTTTTGTTATAATTGTTATAAATTAAAATTAAAATTATGAATATGTTCATTCAATCTCTTAACAAAAACGTTTATACATATTATAAAGAATAACTTTTAAAAATCGGTATGCAAAAAATTCGATTCTAATGTAAATAGAAATGTATAAGTAAAAATGTGTAAATAAAAATGAATAATCACGAAAACTATTGATTTTTACAAAATATCGTTATTATAATTTGTCAATACAAAAAAACTTGAATAATGGAATAACAGAAACTTTTATTTGAACATATTGCGATTTAAAATTTTTGTTATAGATAAAGAGGTTTTCAAGTTATAGTTTAAAATTATGATACGCTTAAACCGTTACTACATGACCACATTGCATTTTATAATTTTTATTACAAGATTTAGGATTTCGTGTCAGTTGGGTTTTATGTAAAATTTCACAGGCCTATGTGGCTTGTATAGACACATAAACCTCCATAACTTGAACATATTGTGGTCCAAAGTTTTTGTTCAAGTTAAGGAGGTTTTCAAGTTATAGAGGCTCATTTATAATGTAAATTAATAGAATCGTGTCTTGAAAACTTATGCAAGTTATAGAGGGTTCAAGTCACGGAGGTTTTTGTATATTTAGGATTATTGTCGTGTTAAACGGATTAAAGTGTACATACCTTTGAATTTTTATTAAATTCCTGACTATTAACTTTAATACACAAATCATATTGTCATTTATATGATTCGTATCGATATCATCAATACATGCGAATCGTAATTGAATTTGTTTATTTCCAATTGAAATGTGATTTAATGGAAAATGAAACTGTTGATATTTATCTGTTAAATTTTCTAAAATATAGAGAAAAATATAATTTTTGTAAACATTGAGTTTTTAAATACTGTTTTATATAATGTATGTAAACACATACCTATAACCGTCGGGTTAATTAAATTCGTTATAATGGGGAATGTTTTATATTGGGGAATCGAATCAAATTTAATTTAAAATTTAATTTTTTTGCCGCATTTTTTAATTGAGCATTTGGATTAATTAAATTTCCGTAATTATACATTTGCTTTTGAATATATAAAACTATTTTGTTCTATTGATATTATTACACTCATTTACACTAATTTAGTTTAATGTAATGCAACTCTTTATTATAAAAGAAATGAGCCATGACCAAAGAGCGGATTATATTTTTTTGAAAAACTTTCAAACGTCTAACATATATAAATGCATATTTAAATCTATATTTTCAAAATGTTTTTTTAATTTTTAAATACAAATGCTCTTCAAACAGCATATTTTTAATGTTATTTGAGCATTCACTTATTATTTTATATTTTTCATAATCCGATATTATTTTTTGAAAAATGTTTTAAATAAAATTCCGCTCTTTAATCGTAACAATACTATCTTAAGTCGTAGTTATAGTATTAATAACAATCGTATATATATTGTATATACGTTTAATGCACATATTAGTACATACATTCATTATTCACTTTTTTTTATCTATTCACTTGTTTTAATTATTCACCTCTTTAAACACATTTCCCAAACCCAAATCCATTTTGTGTATTATAAAAAATATTCACTTTTTAAAACTATTTTTTGCTGCCCGAAGAGTTTAAAAATCTGAATAATGAGTGTATAATATTTATTATATATAAAAAATTATATATATTGCATATAATATAAAATAGAGTCCTGTGCCAAATTACTGACGTAAAAAGTCGTCGGTGACTGACCACATCTTTGATAGTTGAGTCCCGATGGGTTCATCTTTGAGGGTTACGATCATAAGGATTTCATATATTTTTAATTTTGCAATTTTTAAGGATTATATTTTGTTTAAATGTAAAAAGTTTGTAATATGTTCTTATCACATATTTAATTTTTTCTCATATACGGTGGGCGCTAGATTTATGACATATTGTAAAGTTGATTTTCTATTAATTGGCATAATATAAAATATTGCTATAAAATCTATATAAAAGTTGAATAAATGACAATTAAGTATCATCTAAATATTTGTTTAAATATATAAATATGTACAGTCATTTCATTATTACCATGTTTGTTTAATATAAGAAAAATATTCAAAAATATAAGAAGTTATAAGGATATATATATAGTTTTTTTTTAATATAACAATGCAAGGTAATATTGAAATGACTGTACATGTAATGGGGTGTTTCAAGGTTTTTTGTGACACTATTTGCACGCGCGTGTAGTTTTATGAATACGCTATCATAAACCACGTGCTGTAATTAATCTTTTTTTAAATGTTATCACTGATTTAATTTTGAAATGTAAAAATATATTGCGTTTCAATTTTATTACACACCTTAAACTATTTATTAATTTTTTAGTATTAAACACTTAATATAATTTTACATAATAAGAGTGTCATAAGTTTAAAGCATCACAATACAATACAAAGGAAAACTCTTGAAAATTTTATTATTAAATGCTTTACAAGAAAATTTAAACCCTAATGAAATGGATAAATCATATGTCATTTTATTTTAATTTTTAAATACAATACATTTATTAATAGAGTTTAAGAATTTTATTAATTTACTAAATAATATACAAGAAATTTTGAACTCCAATAAATGAGTTTAATCATAAATGCCATAGTTTTGTCCATTCCACTGTTCACGGATATGAGTCACCGTAACTTTTTTTCCATAAATGTTCATTCCTTTTAAAATAATGAGATAATTAATCACTATAATCTTTTATAATATATAACCATTTATTTTAGATGCTGCAATTCGAGCCGAAATATCCGATCCAAAATAAATGTATCCGTGTCCTTTAGAATTCCCATTCTCATCTGTTGCAACAATACATGAGAGTATATTCCCAAACTGTATGAATCTTTCGTATAGTGTTTTCGTATCAATTGATTTCTCCAAATTCATAATGATGATGCATCCAATTTTATTGATACAATACGATTTATCGAGATTTTGACTCACGATACGGATGCGACTCCCGTTAATTACTTCAAAGTTCAGCATTTCCATAGCACATTCGGCTAATTATGTATAAATTATTTAATTAATTATAATTATTTAATAAAATAATTGTAAAAATTCAAAAATTAAATTCAGATGTGCATTATGAGCATTTTAATGAATAATGAAACATTAATGATAATCGAGTTCTGTTAATTTTTTGGCGGTGATCCGTTTCGGGACGCATTATCAATTTGACAATTGAAACGTTTGAGGCAAAAAGGGCTAATATCAATCACCATATATATCTTAAGAACCGATTATAGGATTTTTTTGAAATTTTACATAGAGATAGAACTATAGATCCTGCGTTTGATATAAAAATTTTAAGTTTGCATGTGGTATTCTAGCATAGAAATAGATAAATGTTCTATAACTTTGGCGAGCGTCAATCGATTAAATTAATATTTTATCTATAAAATTTAACAATAAAAATAGTTAATTGTGTAATGTTTGCGTAACTTTTAAAACAATTGATTTATTTAAATACGAAATTTACATGTCAATTTAAAGAATCGTATTCATTTGCGGAAAAATTTTAATGAAATATATTTTAAATCGTTGATTTTTTTCAATTTCTATAAAAAAAATTTTGTTTTTGAATCTTTTAAATGCTTTACTAATGATAATGATAATAATTAAATATATTACTGTAAAAGTACTGCTTTTTAAATGAAGTATTATTGTTATATTAAAAAGTACCAAATTATATATGTAAAATACAGATTTAAAAGTCTATTTTTATTATGAACTAATTTCATAACTTACTTTTTATTTATTGCAAATGTAAATTTCATTTTTAAATAAATCAATTGCTTTAAAAGTGACGCAATTGAAACTCTGCACAATTAACTATTCTGATTGTTGCATCATATGGTTAAAATTTTAAGTTAATAGATTGACGCGTGCCAAATTTATAGAACATTTATCTATTTCTATACTAGAATACCACATGCAAACTTAAAATTTTTATATTGTTAAACGCAGGATCTATAGTAAAATTTCAAAAAATCCTATAATCAGTTAAGATATGGTCATTGATATTAGCCCTTTTGCCTCAAACGTTTCAATTATTATCATCATTATGAATAATTATATAAAAATAAAAATGCAATTATCATTAAATTAATTATTTGCATTTAAAATTACATGCAAAAAATTAACTATAAATTTCATAACACGAATTATAATTTATTATTAAATTCTTAATGATTATTGTAATTTTACACTAAAATCTTAAATTTACCGTCATTCGGATGTTGAAAGATGACATAAGCATATCCCAACGATTGTCGTGTTACCATATTCCTACAGACTTTAATCGACAATACGTAACCGGCGGTTGAAAATTTCTCGAAGAGCATAGCTTCGGTCACGTCCGGTGCTAAATCACCGACGAAGAGAGTCGCCGGTGACTGACGTCGTTGATAATTGAGTCCTGATGAGTTCATTATGAAGAGTTACGATTATAAAGATTTCATATATTATTAATTTTGCAAATTATTTATTTATTTATATGCAAAAAATATATTAACTTTTAGCACACACTATAACACTACAACACTATAACACTAAACACATACTGAGAGTGTCATAAGTTTAAAGCAGGACAATACAATTCAATAGAAAATTCCAGAATATTCTCGATACACTAGTAATGTGTGGACCATACATGGATAAGTAAAATTTCGGCTAAAATTAAATTTAATATAATTAATTTGTAGTATTCCCCGCCCCTCATAAATTAATTTCGGGAATTTTTTAAAAAATTATCGGAGGCGGAGTTATGAATTTTTTAAAGAAATATTTTAATGAAAGGTCTATGGAAGAAAAATGAACTTTGACAATTAATTTAACCCCTTTAACCACTTCCAAGCCCAATATAATTTATAAATATTATAAATTAGAGTATAGAATTATTTTTAAGAGAATATTATGGTAGTATAAGATCAGCTAGGGGGCGTTCCCGTTGTTCAAACTATCACATTAAAATGTGATATTATAAATGTACGTAATATTTAGTATTAATGTCAATAAATATATTTTAATAAATTGTGAATAATAAGAGTAATTTAACAATTTTGACCGACTAGAACTCTTCCTAGTTAGTCTTGTGATTTGAAAATTAATATTAAGCAATTAGTATATCATAATTATATTAGGTTTAGGTGTGATTAAGAAAGTTAAATTAATTGCCAAAGTTCATTTTTCTGCCATAGACACTTCAATAAATTTTTTTTTGAAAATATTCATAACTCCGCCTCCGATCATTTTTAAGAAATTCCCGAAATTAGTTTAGGGGCGGGGAACATTACAATGTAATTATATTAATTTTAGCGGAAATTATCCTTATTCATGTATATTCACACATTTAGTAATGTATCGAGAATGTTCTAGAATGTTCTAGAATGTTCTAGAATTTTCTATTGTATTGTTTTGCGCTGCTTTAAACTTATGACACGTTTGTTGTGTTTAGTGTTAAAGTGTGTGCTAAAAGTTAAACTCAATATATTTTTACATTTAAATAAATAAAAAATTTGCAAAATTAATAGCACAATGTATATGAAATTGTATATGAAATCCTTATAATCGTAACCGTCTATGATGAACTCAACAGGACTCTTCTATCAAAGATATCGACAATCACAGGTCTGAAACATTTAAATCAATGAGTTCATTTAATTTACATATTTTAGTATTTACATTTAAATTTATTTACTATTTTATAATTATTATTAATTAAAGTTATTTGTTAATTATGAATATTAGTGATGTCAAAAGAGGACTTCAGGACTTGGGACTCGTCTGAAAGTCCCTCATATTTAATTTTTAGGACTCAAGTCTAAGTTCCAAAGATATTCACAAGTCCTAGGACTTATGTCTTAACAATTTTCAAGCCCAAAGTCCCAAGTCCCAAGCCTATTTGGGCTAGGGCTAGGACTTGGCCTGGGACATAAACTTAGGACTTAGGACTTTATGTATTATGTAACAACACTATTTTTTTATTTTTATAGTGATAAAATTTTCGTTTTGTAACAACATAATGCAAAAGTAAAATAAAATAAAATCCTAAAATCATTATTTATAACATGAACACGTATTTATTTAACAATTTAATTCAATAATTAACAAGAATTGTAAATTAAAAATTTCGTTTTTCAAGAATTAAAGTCCAATTTTCAGGTCCTAAGTCATAAGGCTTAGAACCTAAGTATTGACTCAAGTTCTATGTTATGTCGCAAGTCCCAGTTCCATGTCCCACAGGTTTTTGAAGCCCCAAGGCCTAAGTCCCGGTCAAATGTAGAACTTGTGACATCACTACATGAATATGTTTATTCAATCTGTCAACGAACACGTTCAGACATAATACACTCAAACCTCACCTTTTTTTGACACGATTGTCCCATAGAAATCTTAGAAAAGTAACAAATAAATAAAAGACATGAGTACTGAAACTTTATGTTATAGTAATTTATGGGTTATAAAATCTATCAAAAGTTATGAATATACAAAATGCGAGGCACAAAAAAGTAAGGTTCGTATTTATATAAAATAACTAAGAAAATTGAAATGCAAAAAAATTAGATTTGAGTGTAATTAGAAATGTATAATTAATAATGTGTCAATCAAGTTGTGTAATGAAATTTATAGGAGAACATAACTAAACTGTCTATATTTGTATAAAAATAATAAAATTTTTATATTACAGTTTTTGTAAGATTTTGTGATTTTATGACGCAAAAGTTTTTACAATTATATTTTTGTAATTAATTGTGATGATAATTTTAAAATATAAAAAAAATTTGGAAAATTATTTAAATATTAAACTGATAAACTGAACAAATATAAACATTTAAAATTTAAATGTTATCATTAAAATTAATTTAATCGGAAAATAATTTAAGTAATTCAATTGATATTTTTTAAATTTTATTTGAATTTAGTATATTATTTAAAAATTTTAAAATACAATCTATTTAATGATTACTTGAAAAAAATGATTACTTTAAAAATATTTTACACTAAAATCTTAAATTTACCACCATTCTGATCGTTGAGAGGTGATCGATTGTATTAAAGTTTTCGAACAGATGAAACTGTTACATCCGATGCTAAATTCCCGATATAATGTGCAAGGAAATGAAATAGGGGTATAGATGATTAATAAATTATAATTAAATAAAAAACTAATTTTAAAATATTTAATCATAATCACAAAATGGGAGAACAATTAACAGTGAAAACGAAAGCAGAACTGAGAAAAGAACATGCGGTGTGCTAATTATATATGCATATATGAGTAATCAGTTTAATAAAAAATAAACATACGGTAAATAAATAAGTACAGGAGAATCTAATTATATGAAAACATTTTCCTTGCATAAGTGATGCGTTTGGGATATAACAATTCTATTCATCATCGTCATTAAGCGATTTGCAAAATTCCATTGTAAAATAATTTAATTTTAACAGCATAACGAATCGATAATATTCCTGTAAAAAATCTATAAACAAAACATTAAATTAATATTAAAAAATTATTCTTTACCATAAATTCGCAGCATTTCAATTGATGCCGGTTTATTGGAAATCGGACATTTTCAATTTAAAGACATTTAATTTTTATTAATTATCTATTATATCAAAAGAAATTATTGAATTATTTGCAAATGAATATTATAATTTACTCTATTTTCATATTTAAAATTCGTTTAATTCCAAATGTCATTTTATTTAATTTAATACAATATATTCATTTATAGAGTTTTAGAATTTTATGAATTCGCATAATTAATTTTTTATTACATTATTTACTAATATACTAATATTCAACAAATTTTGGACTTTCACATGCACATACCATTCTCGAAAAGGGCCAAAATCATGGAACGGTACATATAATATAATATTGAGAGGGCGCAGCGGTAGCGATATGATATACCTTCTAATTAGGGAAGAGCAAATTCGGTGTTATTAGAACACCACCCCCGGCTAGGTACCTTTCTAAGACTTTCAGAAATACAATGTTTATATAATCTATACAATCCTAGACAGGTACCTAGCTGAGGGTGGTGTTCTAATAACACCGAATTTGCTCATCTCTACTTATAATGCATTTTTGTAACCTTTTAAAATTAAAATGCTAATTAATCGCATTTGCAGCTAATTTTTATATCAATATTTTTATTTTAATGCATATTTATATATATATTAATTTTGTTTGAATCCGGCCTAGGACAGATCCGGAACTTTCATTGTAAACTAATGTTTGCAACATCTTTCAAGAACGATTTTCAACAATATAAATTTCACCTTGTTATACAACTATATGAGCATTGTTGTGATTCATTGTCATAAGCCATTTCAATAATGTATTCTAGTGTTGTGGAGCATTGTTGTGAGAGTGGGAGGTGTGCACAAAACAAATTTAAAAACCTAGAATATAAGTTTGCTAAGCTAACTAATTAATTAAATGACTAATTAAAAATTTATTCATATTTTTAATATCAATTTTCTGATATTTTATGTGTCGATTTTATACGGATTAAAACATTAAGGATAAACTAATGATGATTTTCAAAAAATTTTATAAAAAATTAGTTATTTTAAAAATTATATTTATTGAATTAAATACATAATTTTCTGTTATTACTTAAATAAACACATTTCTCAAGAATTAATTAATTTCATTAAATAAAATTCACATTAAAATTA
>LBFL01009182.1:0-15195 GCA_000988845.1 Hypochthonius rufulus
ATTGATTTTTAAAACATGAAATGACATAAAAATAAAAAATTAGAAATTTCTGATTTTTAACTAAATTATTTCATAGGATAATATAGTGTAAAATTAATGTAGTATTTTATAGATTTTTAGGTGTGCATTTAAATGAAAAAATAATATTAATATCACGACATGACTAATTTTTCCAGCTGTGCGATCAATTTTATGTAAAGTGATACTGTTGTTGATTTCCTGGAATCAAATGCGAAGTAATGATAACATTAATGATATGTGCAACAAAAAATTTCAATTAATGCAATTAATTAATAATTATAATTACACTTAAACCCCTATAACATGACTATATTGCGGCGTAAAGTTTTGTTTATGGCAAAGGATTTTACGTTAAAGAGGATAAAAAGCAAAGTTTATATGACTTGGACCTAAGCGTTTGTTAACGCCAGAGGGGTATATGTGTAAAATCATTGAAATAATCTAAAAAACGTGATTTCACTATTGAGTCATGTTTTAAATTATAAATTGCGATTGATTTTTTAGGGTTTAATAAATAAAAGTCAAAAGATAATTGAATTGAAAATTTTGAATGAAAAATATACAGTCATAAGTTTAAGTTTCAAAAACATTTCATTTGAATTAACAATTTTATTATTTGCAAATACAATACGAAAATAAAAGACTATGGTTGGATATGTAAAAGTTTTTAATTAATTTTAAATCGAAAAATTAGAAATAAGCAAAACTCACATAAACTTGATATTCTCGGTGCGATTAGATTTGTTGTTCAGGCATGGAATGACGTTAGTACGATCACTATTAAAAATTATTGGATTCATACTAAAATAATTGAAAAAGAATCACTTTTATTGAAGAAAGACATTGAAAATGACATTACAAATGACTGCGAAGCTACAAAAAAATCAAATCGATACGTTAAAATATCATTATCCGATGACAATTGAATTAATTGACTTTAACAATGAAAGGGTTATTGAAGATATTTTAATAGAATCTGAAGACGAAGATATTATAGATAATAATGTACCTAAAGATATTGATGATATTAAAGTAGACGGAAAAGTATCTCACAGTACTGAAATAAATTATTGTGATATTTAAATAAAATATATGGAATAACAAAACGATGTTTTAAGTCAAAATGTTAAAAATTTGCGTGCAATTAAATCATTATAAAAAACAAAACCAATACAATGAAACTAGCATTTATTAATGATTATTATAACTAATATATATATATAATTAAAGTTTTAATTAAAATTTAATTTTTTTGAATTTTTTAAGTTAATTTCTCTTAACTGAACGGTCCTAAGTTCAGGTTCCAACTCATTAACTTAAGACAGATATCACTGTAAATAAAATTCAAATTCCGAAACAGCATACTTCCATTGAAAAAAATGAATAACAATTTTTGTAAATCGATTTTTTTAATTTACTAAATAATTTTATGAAAAATAAAGTATTTTATTAAAGTGTTTAAGATTTCATATTTATTAAAAAAAAAGTTAAATAATAATTGAAAAGTTAATTTTTTACATATATTCTTATATTTGTATGTAATAAAATACCATTATGGTTTATAAAATGATTTGATAATGAAGAAAAAAAGATAAAATGATGAAACATTTTTTTTATGAATTTCAGTCAAAATGCAATTTAATAATACTATAATTACAATTCTATCTCATTTAATTATTTACAGCAATGTCGTAAACTTTTGCGAGATAAAAAGAAAACTCTATATAATTTATATTAAACTCAAAATATTGCATTTGTATAACTTCACGTAACTTTTATATATAATGAATTATCGGACCACATCTAGGCTAACAATTTTTAAAAAATAAATGACTTCATTTTTAATTAACGTTATGTATTGGCATTTTGTCAAAAATTCAGTGTTGGAAAATACGGAATTCTAAAATGGAATTTTTTTGATACGAAAGAGAAATTCGAAAATTAGGATATCGAAAATTTAAGCTTTAATTATATTATCATATTATCTGCCAAAATCTTTTTTCACTTATAAAAAATAATTTTCAATAATTATAATGCTTTTATCTTGTTGACCTATATTATTAATTGCAAATGATAAATTTTTGTGTGACTTAAGAGTATCGGGATGAATATCACCGAAAATCTTTCTACGCTCATCATATACAATTTTATACAATTCTATTGCATCACTATGCTGGCCTAAATCATCCATTGACGTTGCTATATTATTTATAGAGATTAAAGTAACGGGATGATTAATAGCCAATATACTTTTTTGCATTTCAAAATTGCTTTTATATATTTCTAATGCGTTTTTATGTTGGCCTAAATCATGCATTACCGATGCCATATTGTTTCGAGAATTTATAGTATCAGGATGATAATCACCTAAAACATTTTTTTGTTTTTTATAGATACTTGTAAATACTTTTAATGCGTCTCTATGATTACCTAAATTATTCATTGCAAATGCCAAATTATTTTGTGAATTTAGAGTATCGGGATGATCATAATCTAATAATTTTTTTTGTTTGTCATAAATAATTTCTAAGTCCAATGAATTTTTGTTTTGACCTAAATTTATTATTGCAAATGCTAAATTGTTTTATGATTTTAAAGTATCGGGATGATCATCACCCAAAATTATTTTTCGTTTATAATAAACTATTTTATGTAATTCTAAAGCGTTTTTGTATTGACATAAATCGTTTAGTGTTGCCATATTGTTTTGCGAAATTATAGTAGCAGGATGATCATCTCCCAATAGCGTTTTTTGAATTTCATAATTAATTTTATATAATTTATATGCGTCATTATATTGTCCTAAATTTTTCATTGCTGATGCCATATTGTTTTGAGAATATAAAGTTTCAGGATGTTCTTCACCCAAAATCTTTTTTTTATTATAGATTGCTTTAAATAATTTTAATGCGTCATTATATTGACCTAAATTATTCATTGCAAATGCCACATTATTTTTGGCATTTATAGTATCAGGATGATAATTACATAAAATCTTTTTTCGCTTAATATAAATAGTTTTAAATAGTTCCAATGCTCCGTTGTATTGACCTAAATTATTCATTGCGATAGCTATATTATTTTGTGAATTTAAAGTTTCGCGATGATTATCGCCTGAAGCATTTTTTTGCTTTTCGTAAATAATCTTCAATAATTCTAACGCGTCTTTATGTTGACCTAAATAGTGCATTACAAATGCAAACCGTTTTGTTATTCTAAAGTTTTGTAATGATTATCACCAAAAACTTTCTTTCGCTTATCGTAAACAATTTTATATAATTCCAATATTTGATTATATTGGTTTGAGTCATCAATTGCTGATAAAATATTATTTTTAATAGTTATAGTGTTTTGATGATCCTCACCAAATTTTAATTTACAATTTTTATATTGTTCAATTGATTCTCTGTGTAGTTTATTATAATATAATGCGCCGGCCAAATTAACTCCTATTTCTGAAATTGATACGCATCCATTTGTATAAAATCCATAAATTTCACTGATACATTTTTGTGCATAGTCAATAGCGTCCCGATATTTTCTATAAAAATTAAATTTTCTAATAAACTCAGGAATTTCATTAAATTCGTCAAATAATTGTTTTTCTCTTTCCCCATAACTCCATACCGATTGAATATGCATAATGCATTCAAATTCAATTTCCTGTATTATTCAATTTTACACTATCATGCAACAAATTTATTGCTTTATTATGCATTTCATTATCGTTTTGCTTTAATCGTGTCACTTTCTGTACCAATCGGTGTACACTCATTTCACTTTTATACGCGTTTATTAATGAATATTGATTCAGCAATTGAATTGCACAACCAATTTCTTTCTCTTCAAATAAATTTGTAAATATCTTAAATGATATTTTTTCAGGTGCAAAATATGCAATTATACTTAAAATAGTTAATGATGTTCTTCCATATTCATTTTCATTAATTTTATCGAATGTCTTATTCCAAACGACTAATAAACTTTGATTATAATTATTACCATAATCATCCAAAACTTTTGAATCTATTATATTATTTTTTAATTCTTTTTCAAAATCTATAATATAATTATCGATCGTATAACTTTTTCCAATAAATTCCATACTTTCATTTTCTTTTTTTATAAACGACACTGCGAGTTGTAATGCGAGAGGAAAATATTGTAAAGTTTTAGCCAATTTATTTACATTTTTATTTGATTCAGTTTGTAATACTTTTAATATAAATTCTTCCGCTTCTATATTAGTAAACATATCCAAATACAATATATTAAATCCGTTTTCCCATTTTCGATTTCGCGAAGTAATTAATATATACGGTTTTATGTCATTATCTTTTGTTTGAAAAACCGGTAAAAAGTCATTATTTCCATCGCATTCTTTTGTACTCATTCTTTGTTCAGCATTATCAAAGATAAAGAGCGACATCTTATTTAAAAGCTCATAAACTTCTCTAACAATTATCACAATATTCTTATCATTTCCATTAATAGTTTTTGTTTTAATATTCAATTCATTTGCCAACTTTATGAATGAATCACTAAGAGTTTTTTTTGTTTCTGAATTAATCCAAATAACATTATTGTAATGTTTTCCATATCTACTCGCATACATTTTGGATAATTCAGTTTTTCCCACGCCCCCCAAACCACACACCGATGTCATTTGTGTTATCACTGTAAATTCACTTCTTTTTTGATGTATTAATTCGTGTAATTTATTTAATTCCTTAACTCTCCCCGTAAATAAAATTGTAGGTTCTTTCACATTAAAACGAATCGATTTTTCATTTTTTTCTTTTGTATTATTATACTTAATTATTTTACCGATTACTTTTGGATTAATAATCACAGTTCCTCCGCTTACATTTTTTTTCAATTATACATGCATTATTATCTTCATAATGTGAGGCCCTGCTTTTGGTTCATCTATAATTAAATTTAAAATTATTTTTTAAAAATAATTATGTATAAAATACGAGTATTGTACTTAGCATCGTTGATAATATTCATATTTAATACGTAAATAATTCACTTTAAAAATGCGTCATGAAATATCAACTCTGATCAAATTTTATGATAAAATTGATAAGGTTATTAAATTATTGATAAGACAGATATAAATTTTTTGCTTATCGTTCAAACATGGTTTTTTGAATATACTTGTACCATCTATACGGTGTACAGTTATTGCAAAAATACCGGGTATATTATATAATGTTTAAAATGTATTTTGGTGTACGTATAAGTACTGTGTATGCTATTTTAATGTCACTGTAGCATTAACAGTGAAAGTATCATTATAATGTACATTTTTAAGTAAAAATGTCAAAAACGTTAAATTAAACAATGTAAACATTGTAAAAATTTTATTAATTTACAACTTAAATCTTTATATGTATTTCTATTAATAACGCTATATGTTTATAGATACAAAAAATTATGTAATTTAAAAATAGCATTTAACGCTAAAATGTAAATGTATATTCTGAAATACATATTTAGTTTAGTTTATCTATAAGTGTATGATAATTTGATAACAGATTATTACCGTATGTTCATAAAAGGAGTTTATATTACTGCAATACTTACAGCATATGTGCGCATTCAACTGTTATAAAGTTCGATGTTTCATTTGCATCGCTTCGAATACGCACATGTGTGTGAGTGTAAACTCCTTTTATAAACGGTATATTTTAGAAAAATTTTTAAATGTAAACAAAAAAAACTATGCATTAATATATTGTCTATATCGTAAAAATATCAGTAATATAAATTAAAATTTTAATGTCAAATATGCTTATTGCATCTTAATTTTGCTATGAATATTAATAATAACAATATTATTTTATTTATTATTTAATTGATCATCAAAACTTATATTATAATATTGAAACTTCTGTTTATCTGTGTGTATGCGTGTACGCAACAATATAAATATTTGAATTTAAAAATTTGAGTTTTGTATTGTTGCGAGCAATGGGTATATTTTAATTGTTACAACGATTTTATAAATTCACTTTCAACAGTATATTTGTTTAATAAAAATTAATTGCTGCACGGAAATACCGGTACAAAGCACCTGGTCATTTCACTCGTTTTTTAAAAATTAATTTCATAACTATATTATTAGTATATTTATTATATTATTACTATAAAATATTATTTCTAGATTAAACATTTTAAAAAATAATTATTATTAAATTCAAATTAATTAATTAGATTTCATACCCGTATTATTATCCATTAGATTGTTGAATACAAAATTCTATTTTAATTTCAATAATTAATTGGTTCACAAACTATATAATAATTTTAATATATTAAATTTCAAACAAATATTACAAATATTTCCAAAATTTATATTTTCAATGTTTAATATCAAATGTCATTTATAATTATTTTAAAATATAATTAATAAAATCTAAAATTACTTTTATTTTATTTAAATTTAAATGACAATTGTAAATTGTCAGACGTTTCACATTGTATATGACAGTAATGGTTTGAGGCTTCTGTAAGATGATGAAGTTTATGTAAAGAGCTATGCGTACGGCTTTTATGCCTGTTATTAGACACGATTTAATTGGTGCAAAAAACATTAAAATGGGGTACAAATTAATTACGTTTTCAGATTTGATATCGATTCACTTAAATTTTGACGTTTAATAATGTGCGAAAAATTGATTAAAATGATTTTCTGATGAAAATAAGCAACATAACATGGGCCCATTCTTTATATAATAGTCAGATTTGGACACATACCAAGTTTTGCAGAAATTTCTCAAAGGAAAAAACATGCATTTCCATACTTTGTGATTCCCTAGTCATGATAGCATAGTGTTATATTGTATATATTAGGTGAATCAGTAATTCCATGGACTCGGATAACTTTTTATCTCGTTGTCATAGGATGTTAGTTGTTTGTTATTGTTTGTTATCTTAACGAGTATAGCTGCACCTAGTTCAGATTTCTAAGCGATTATGTTTGGCTGTCTGTTCATGAATATGCAATAAATAAGCCCATCATCTTAAAAACCTCATTATAGTGAAATAGTCATGGATTTTTTAGTAGAGCGAAAATGGGAAATTTTGGAACATCCTGACGATAGTCCTGATATGAACCTCTGTGATTTTGATGATATCGCCAGAATAAAGCGCCCTCTCAAAGGTATTCGAAGCAGAATTAGAAAAATCTTTAATGTCGTAAATTGATGGCATTAATAAAAGCCTTCAATTCAAAGGGATAAAATATTTGTACGATCAATGGAATGATATTATGAGAAATGACGGAAATTATATTCCTGATTAATACAATAAACATTAATATATATCTATTTTATTTCAAATAAACTCAAATTGAAAAGTCCATGGAATTACTGATTCACCTAATATAATAAAATTTGAGATAACATTTTATGATAATTATAAATATAATAAAAATTTTTGATCGCATCATTATTATTAGTAAATACGCTTCTAAAAATTAATAATATTAAATACATATATTATTACCATTTAATAATTATTTGAAAGTCAACGATGAGCGAAAATTTTTAATTCGGAAACATTAAAAAAATTTTCACGTAAATAAAATCACTAAACCGAAATAACAAAAAAGAATGATAAACATATCCCTATCAACAGTTTTGTTGCGTTTGAAATTAAATTGATACATGATAATTCTTTAATTCATGCGTAGAAAATTTTTAAAAATTGGCTAAAATAATTAAATTTGTCTTTCATTGCGAAATTACTTCATCAGCTTTTCGGCTTCCCCCATCTTTATCTTATAAAACATTAATTAATTATAATTATGAAATTTTACAAAAGAGTTCAGATAAATTTTAATGATTTGACAAAATTTGTGAAAAATTTCAATAATATTAATTCTCTTTTAAAGTCTTTTTTGTATCAATGCCAAAACGGCATTAAAAATGGATTGTAAATAACAGAAATACAATTAAATTGTCACTCTAATTTAGTTCAATACAGTTGCTCATAACTAACTTTTATTTATATTGTTTTATATGCAATATTTAGCTACAAACGGCTTACGTTGTAATAGTATAAGTGGTGCCGTAAATGTGCAGTAATGATTATGTTGACGTATTCTGTTTTCATAAAAATGTAATGACAGTCCTCGAGCCATGTTTTACGTTCTTATTGCCTTGCGTTCTTTTTCCCAATTACAGGATCACTTATAATATGACTCAAACACATACTTATAGTTCATATATCATATTTTGACATAAAATTTAACTATTATCTCATATCCATCAGCAGCTAAGATTTTTCACTTTTATTTATAATTAAGAATTGATTTATTAAAATGTTGAACTTTATAATACAAACCGTAGACTTCCATTGTAAGAGCTTAGGGTAATTCATGGATTCGTAGACATGATTACTGTGAACTATGGGTCTCAGATATTCCACAGAATGCGGGACAATCCCGCAATGGAAGGTTATGTTCCGAACAATTTTGATGCGAGATAATGTGTGTCCCGCAATAATACAACCATTTTTTATACAGAAAATTTCAAAATTTACAAATTCACATAGTGTCTCGCATGATCCCTCTGCACGCAATTGTCCCACATTTTGTCCATTTTAACCCGAGACCCGTACTATGGACTCATATAGGAAACAATTAGGGATACGATTGGTTGAGGTGAACATTTTTACACATTAATAGTTAAGCTGTAATCTCATTTCTTAGCATTATTATAAACTTAGAAAACTCTAAATTACATAATGATTTTTAACTCTGAAAATCAATGATTCTTGCGTTACAAGAAAATAAATCGTATCGGAAACTCAAATATAACAGCAGAATAATAACAGAAATTAAATATAAAATAATCTTAAATTCTATTATAATTTTCACTTATATAAGGCGCACAAATGTAACTGATAATCTTTATGTTCGTTAAAATCCCATGAGACTATTTAAAAGAATTCTATTCTCAGAAAAAACTAAGAGAATCGGGTAAATAATAATAATTTTGATTATTATTAATATCAGTATAATAATATAAATTCAGTTTAAATGTCATTCTCAAAAATATAATCCTTTTTATAATATTAACAATAATTATGATCATTGCATTAATATAAGAATCATCATTATTCGACTTATTTGTTTATAACAAAAAAATTTATTTTTATTTTTATACATAAGAAAATAATGATATTGCGCACCAAATGAGTCATAAACATAATTAAATCTATCTTATTAAAATATTAGAGTGTCTGTATGTGTTGTGTGTTTGTCTGTCAGCAACAATTAAAAACTGAATTTAATAATTTGAAAAGTGCGGGCATTTAAAACATTGTTGCACGTGTTGCTATGACAACTGAAATTTTTAATCGTTTAAAACTTAGTGTGGGCATTTCGCATAGAAACGGTAATTCAATTGTTGCGACGGGTTTTTATACATATTGCATTAAGCAAAAAATTTTGTATGTGAAATCCTATTGCAATACTGGAAGTGCACTGAGTTTTATTGATGAAATCGATACGTGTTCATTTGAATATATTTCATAAATTTCATAAATACATTTATGAGCATATTTAATTGCTTTCCGATATTTACCATAATTAATTAATTTTATAATTGTAAACCGTGGAATTTCATGAAATTCATAAAATAATTCTTGATCTTTCAACACATAACTAAATACCCATTGCATGTGCATAGTGCATTCAATTCCAAAATTTTCTGACGTATTATCACATAACAAATTTATTGATTTTCTAATTATTTCATTATTATTTTGCTTTAATCGTGTCACTTTCTGTACCAATCTGTGTATGGTCGGTTTACTATTTTCTGCGTTTATTAATCAATATTGATTTAATAATTTATTGCATATCCAATTTGTTTCTCTTCAAATGAATTTTCGAATATTTTAAATGAGCTATTTTCAGGAGCAAAATATGCAATTATATTTAATATAATTAATTAATTAATGCCGTTTTTCCATATTTTAAATTATTTATTTTATCGAATGTCTTATTCCATACGATTGATAAACTTTTATTATAATCATCACAAATATTTGAATTTATTATTTCATTGTCTAAATCATTTTTGAAATCCTTAATATAATCATCGATTGTATAACATTTATTCATGAATTCCATACTTTCATTTTCTTTTTTATATAAAACACCGCGAATTGCAATGCGAATGGAAAATAAGCATACGTCGAGCGTCAATTGTTTATTATATCATTATCATAATACGTTATAAATACGTTGTAAATATGTCATCATTTAAAAATATATATTAAAAAATATATAATTATCTAAAAATATTCAATATATAAATAAAATCACAGTAAAAATAAAAAATTCGTTATGTTTAAAAATAAAAGTTTTCGTAAACTTAAGATGAATTTTAATGATTTAAATAATGATTTTTTTTAAAGATTTTCTTATATTATTTGTTATTTGAAAAAACACAAATTTCTAAAGTGTGTCAATGATGGTATTATTTCATTGAAAAATCATTAATGACAGAGAAATATTTATCCATAAATGTATATGTGAAATTGATTCGGATGGAAAATTCACCTCAAATATGTTAATAAATTGTGAATTCTTTAAATATTCACGTCACGAATGTGAATATACATTTATTGAAAAACTTCTTAAATTGTGTATTAATCTTAGAAAATTAATTATTGAAAACTGTAATACAATTTTATTAAAAATAATCATTGATAATTGCAATATGATTGATCATTTTAAAATCAATAATATTTTCCCTGAAGAAATGGAATGTTTTGAAAATAAATTTGGAAAGGGTTTAAATCACCTAAAGATTTCAATTCCAGTAATAGATATTAACGTAAAGAATTTTATTCTTAAGTGTGTAAATTTAAAATCAATTGAAATAATAAGTGAAAATTGCAAAATTGAAGGGAATTGGTTTACTAAGCTTAGCTCGAAAATTGAAAATTTTAGTTATGCCGTACCGATACCATTTACAAAACCACGGTATAGATTACCCCCTGAGATGTTTAATGTGGAATATGATGAAAAAAATTTAATAAATTATCCTATATCAAAAAATGGAATTGGAAATTTAATATTATTAAAATTAAATAATTTAATATTTAATGATCAAATTATGTCATTAAATCAAATGTGCCGAAAATTAAAATATTTATCACTCGATTTTGTGATGTGTGAACATCCATCAGATGCGTTACACTTAATTAGTGAATTTAAAAATCTCGATCTCTTACACTGTCATTTGGCAATTTTTGTAGATATGAAAATCGATTTGTAACAAAAAACATAATGAAAAAACAATTGATACACTTGATTCTGGTTTTTTAGCAGTACTTAAAAATTGTACATCATTAAAAAGCATTAATTTAAGTACGATTTCGAAATTTAAATTAACATTAAGTGATTCATCATTAAAAATGATTAACAAATTATGTTCAAATATTGAAGAATTAGCATTACATCTTAATTTATTACAATTCACTGATGATTAGAGTCTCGAAAGTCAGCAAATTTTGATTTCCATTCCATTCCATTCCATTGCATAATAAATTTTGAATGGAAATTTCATGGAATTTCACTCTATTAGAAAATTTTCAGATACTCACTTACACTGCGTTTACTAACTTTATATACAATGAAAATTGTATAATTAAGAGACATACGAAAATGTTTATTGTACAATCGATATTCTTTAAAATGTCACCCCCAATTTTACCCCCAAAGTTAGCAAATGGAATTCCATGGAATTCCATTTCCACTGAAATTTCCAATGGAAATTCCATTTCATTCCACTGCTTAATAAATTCTGAATGTAAATTCCATTCCATAGGAATTCTATTTCGGGACTTTACTGATGATACAATAAAGTCGATTGCACAATTAAATCAATTAAAATGTTTTCATCTCATTGCACATGACTATGGACCTAAAATTACTGAATATGGTTTTAAATTAATGATAAATTCGTGTACGAAATTAATTGATATGATTATACATAACTGCAATACAATTACAGAGATATATGAATATTTGAATCTAAAATTAGAAAATAATCGAATTCTCAACGTATTTTTTAATAATTGACCTGTGAAATTGACAAACGGGTTAGGTTAGGTTACATGTGCTTCAATATGAGAAAAACAGGTTTTAAGTTTAGGCATACATTGAAACTAGGGTGACCAACTCTTTTCTAGTTAAATCCTGGACATTTTGATATATTTATGTATTAATTCGCATACATTTCCTGGACACTCAAAAAGTCGTCTAATTTCATGATAAAGAAAAGTAATTTTATAAAAAATATAAATTTTTAAATAAAAGTAAGTAATTATCCACCATTAGTTAACCGTTACAATTAATTTTTAATATATAAATAGTTTGAAAATTTACTGAGCAAAACTTAAATACTCTATTTTTATATGTATTTTTTCACATTTTCGTATTTCTGGACATTATGCATCCAGGAAGGGGTCTGTCGTGGACACTGGACACGGCACCCCAATTCCTGGACGGTTGGTCACCCTAATTGAAATGCACGCATTAAAAGCATTGAATCTTAAATATTATATTTAATTAATTTTCATATATATATATATATAATTAGAGTTAAATGATGATTTACTAAATATTTTCCATAGAATGCTATGCTAAAAATTAGATATAACATTTTCTGGGACTTCAGGAATGTAAATGCGGACATCGGGGCCACGCTCCCACACCCACTAGGAATGTTTCCCTTCCCTTCTGATTAAAGTTGTCCGAAGGATCATGGAGGTAACTCTTGCGGTTACCGAGTTGTAACCACTTTTTTGGTCGGGACTATTTTCCAAAATTAGTGCGTTTTTCCCCATTGAATTTATGGACAAAAACGAACTAATTTTGGAAAGTTTTTAAAATTAATGTTTAATGATCAGCAAAATAATAATAATAATATTTAATTTCAATAGATAAAACACGTTTGGGGAGCCCCGCGAGCGCCCGAAGTGCGCGAGGCGTGGCGACGATGCTTAAATAATGTTAGGTTAGGTTTGCTAGCGGCCGCAAACCTAACCTAACAATGTTTTCAACATTATCATCATCATTAAATCAAACTAAGTGATGTTAGGTTAGGTTCGCGCTATACTGACCCCCATTTTATCTCGGTGCGGTTAGCGCCGAGATAAATTTAAAGATACGGATTTAAAGTTTTAATTTAGATATATTAATTATTTGCATTGAATCTAATAACACGATGTAACGTTGCGACACACCGGGGTTTTCAATCACTTATACTAATTATTATTTTTTAACTTTTCGTGTTAAAGGGTCACTTAAAAATAATTATTTTCATGTATCACATAAATATAGTCGACTCTCGGTTTATGTTCTGCGACGGGCATCAGAAGAATGGAACTTAAATGCAAATCTGATATAAATATATACGTATATCATTGTCAGAGTGAAAAACGTTTTCAAAATATTCAAAAATAAATCAATAAATAAATTTGTCAAAAATAAATGGAGTTTCGACAATAATTTATATTACAATAAAATTATTTATAAAATACCTTTTTATGGTCATTAATAAGTAGTTGTGCATTATTCCATTTAACATTATATTTCAATTATGGTAATTATTTAATAATTATAAATAAAATTAATGTAATCACTTAAAAAACTTTACATGTTTTCACTCGTGTTGTTGAATCAAGTGTTAAATCAAAAATTGCAATTGACATTTTAGGGTTTAATAAATAAAAGTCAAACAATGATTGAATTAAAATTTTTGGATGAAAAATATACATTTATAAGTTTAGTGAAAAAAGTTTAAAATTTCAAATAATATTAATACGAAAGTTTAAAGTTATAAAAATATTTCATTTGAATTAATAATTTTATTATTTGCAAATACAAAACGCAATTAAATTTTAAAAAAACAATTATAAATTTATTAAATATTAATTCCATTTTTTAATAACAATGAAAATATATAGGTATTCGGTGTCCACATATTTTCTAAGCGTTTGTGTTACACTTTAGCAATTTGTTTAAAATTTACAAGACTATTATTTAATGGCACTGTTACACAACATTACCTGTAAAAATTTGTGTAATTTTAAATTATAAGTCTTTAGCGGTTAAATTAAATAAATTTATTATAAGTTTTTTATTTGAAAAAAATTAATTTATATATCATTAAAGTTAATAATTAATAAATCACAAATTTTTTAAATCATAAATATTTTTCATTTTATTTAACGTTTATATAAATTTTGCATGTATAACCGGTGTTTAATTTATTTTAGGGCAATTATTATGTGTATTAAAAGTACGATTTAAAAGTGCAAAGCACAGGAATTATTAATCATAAATTTTAATTATTATTTTAATTATGTTAATGTTAAAGGGTCACTTTAGAATAAACATTTTCATGTATGCCATTGCTAATAGTTAATTCACATAAACACAATCGGCTATCAGTTTATGTCCCGCGACGGGTCTCACAAAAATGATATTTGAATGTAAATCTTACATTAAAAATAAAAGTATTTTAATGTAAAAAATAAAAAGCGTTTTTGAAGTATGCGGTTATAAATCCTAAAAAATTTAATAAATCAAAATTAAACATAAAATTAGTGACACAAATTGAGAGTCGACTGTACTATAATTAATAACAAATACCTTTTTATTGTCAATTAAAAATTATTGTGCATTACACCATTGAACATCATATTCCATTTATGGTAATTATTTTAAAATTATAACTAAAATTAGTCATTTTGCATCACATTCAAAATTCACGATATAAAATTCTAAAATATAAAGAATCATCAATGTTAATCGTTCTGTACTCGTGTGTCAATGACCTTTAATCACAACAAGAAATATGTGTATACTCTTTATGCATTAACACTAAAAACATAAAATTTTATAAATCAGACGCGGCCAAGGTTCGGGATTTTTTGGGCTCAAAGGAGGGGGGGTTAAATCTTGAATTTTCCCATTTTTCGCGGGGGATCAGCTAAAAAACCCGATAGAGGGGTTAAATTTTTATTCGCTGAATAATGTCATTTTAAACAATCGAATATACATAATCAATTGCGATATTCGATAATTTGTGTCGCGGGACAATTTTTACGCGTAATTTCAATGATAATTCTGTATTTTTG
>LBFL01009187.1:7232-19911 GCA_000988845.1 Hypochthonius rufulus
TAAAATTTGTAAATATATATATTAAATTAAATAACAAAACCCGTTTAATAAAGAAATTTTGCATGAAATTCAATTGTTGCATACCATATTAGGATGAGAATAATTTTTTAATTAAAATATTATTAATTGAATAATATTAATATTTGAATGTATTTAGACAGACATTTCATTATTTTAAATATATACGATTGAAAAACCCGGTGCTTCGAACAAATATTTAAACAACAAAAGTTCGAATGATTCGGGTTCAAGAATTTGTTCACACTAAAGGGAAATAGGGTTGCCAACTGCCTAGGTTTGGCCTAGATTGTCCAGTCGAAGACCCATTTATATAGGGTCCGGGAGATTTTGCGTCCATGTGGACTCTGCTTGGACGCAAAATGTCCCGGAGAAAAATTAATTAAATAATCATTATATATTGACTATTTTGTTGCCATGCAGTGCATTGTTTTTAAACATTGGGGATTCAAATAAAATTAATTTAAATACAATGTTAGTTTAGTAAACAAAAAATACATTTTTATGAATGTCATACAAAATTTTAATAGAATTTAAATTTTAAAATCCGCGAAATTCAAGAAAAACTATTTCTTTAAAAAGTAATTATTGTTTATTAAATGAAAAAAATGTGTGCAGGTTTTTGTCCGGGTATCTCAGTGCAAATGTCCAGGTTGTACAGATGATATGTAAAAGTCCAGGTCTGAACAGTTTTAGAGTTGGCAACCCTAAAGAGATATCACGTTAGAGGGGTTTGTGTATAATTTTAAACATTTTCTCACAATGCTTTATATTACATTATTTAGTATTTTTTGTAATTAGACATTAATACATTTAATGTATTTATTTATTTAAGACTCAAAAAATCAATTAAACAGTCTCATTTAAACAATTACACTCAAACCTTACATTTTTGTTCTGTGAAAATCAGACATAAGTTATGAATAAACAAAAGATATGAGTATACTCTGTCTTAAGTTAATGAGTTGGGGAATTTTGATCATTAACTTAAGAGAAATTAACTTAAGAAAATAGCAAAAATTTTATATTTTATTATAAATCCAGTATTACAAGACAATAATTCGCTATAAATATTTGTTTTATTAAATTATTTTTGTTATTTAATAATAAATGCATATTTTTAACTTTTTTAAAAATATAATTGTTGCATCAGTTAAAATTGAATAATTTTCTACTCTAAAAAACCACTGATAATTTTTATAATTCACTTTTCCATAATCACATCATTCATTATTTTATTGAACTTTAAAATGTTGATTTTTACCATTTTTTCGCCATTTTATATTACGATTAACTTAACACATACAAAATTTCAATTTCTGTTTTCACGAATGTATATTAAATTAATATGTGAGGTTAACTTAAGCCCAATGTAATTTCATATCCCTTAAGATAGGACTGAAGTTTTAGTTAACTTAAGACAGATATGCGTGTATTTCACAACTGATAACTTTCGATTATTTTATTTATTCGGGGAACACTTAAAGTTAAACAAAACTAAAACTATTTTATGCGCAATAAAATAATTGAAACTTAAATTGAAACTAACATTTTAAATTAATTTTTATGTAAAATTAGGGTTGCCAATTTGAAAACATTTGAGAGAAAAGCTTTTTCGCGTTGTTTACCTAGACAACCTGGACATTTCTATTCAGAAGTTTGGACTAATTTTTTATTTTATTAAACAATTACATTAGTATAATTACTTTTTGAAGTAATATTTTTTGCATTTTATCAGATTCAAAATTTTAATTGAATCAAATATCAGTATGACATTTATAAAAATGTGCATTTTTAAAATTAAAAATAACATTAAATTTATATTTAATTTACTTAAATCCCCAAATGTTTAAAACAATGCTTTGTAGCGGTGTAGAATAATCACGATATACCAACAATTTAATTAATCTTTTTCATAATGCATCACGAGGAAAGGGTCAGTTTGGATTATGAACAAATGAATCTACGTCTGGACAATCGTGACAAAACCTAAACAGTTAATCACCCGTTATAATTACAATAATAATTACATCCGCCGGCAGAAATAAAATAAGAAAATGCAGACTTTGATCGGGATTTTAGATTAAATAAATTGAAAACTTTAATAATATAATTTAGAAATGTGGTGGTGGTTCATGAGCCCACAACGGTTTCCGTTCAGAATTCGCAGACAGTGGTGCCGGTTGAGGATCTGAAGGCACTGATGCCGGTTGAGGATCTGAAAGAACTGATGCCGGTTGAGGATTCGCAGACAGTAGTGCTGGTTGAGGTGAGGAAGACACTGGAGCCGTTGTAGGAGCGGAAGACACTGAAGCCGGTTGAGGAGCGGTAGGCTCAGGTGATGGTTGGGGCGCTATAGGCTCAGGTGTCGAGCGAGGACCTAAAGGCTCAGGTTTCAGGTAAGGACCTAAACGCGCTGTCGCCGGTTGAATATCGCTTTTCGCAACTGGTGTCGGTGGATGCGTGGGATTCACTGCTGGTGTCGGTGGATGTGTAGAATCTACTGCTGGTGTCGGTGGATGTGTGGAATCCACCGCTGGTGTCGGTGGATGTGTGGAATCCACCGCTAGTGTCGGTGGATGTGTGGAATTCACCGCTGGCGTCGGTACAAAGTGAAGTGTTATCAGCGATCCTTTTCCATTTACAAATCTCCCATTAGCTTTAGCCAAAGCATTGGCACTCGAAGAGTCATCAGCTTTCGCCGCTGCATTTGCAAGACCATTACGCTCGGCTTTCGCTCCCGAACGTGCGACAGACCCTGACCCCGACTCACTCCTGGCATTAGCTGCCGATCCCCTTCGTGCATAGGCAGTCGCATCCGCCTCTGAATTGACACTTCCTGATGATCCTAAATGATCATTGACCAATGGTTTCGATGATACTAATTATTGAGAAATTAAAAAAATTATATTTATGATAATTAATGGCGAATCACAAACCCGAAACTGCGAACACTGTTAATGCAAAGAGTACGGTGAAACGCGACATTTTTCACGACGTGTTAATTATAGGTTTTGTACGATAATAATTAACTAAATGAATTGAGACGCAATTAAATCTGAACCTTTTGCCAATTGACCATATTTGCATATTAATTTAACATTAATTAATTTTGTTTTCGGCTGATTTTATTGGTTAATATTATTGCACCATACATTTGGGTAATTAAATATATTTTTTGTAAATTAAAATCTATACATAAACTAAACATATGTATTATTCACTTCCCTTAACACATACATTTTTATCGTATTATTTCGTAAGTATCTCATTAAAGCAGACCCTATAATGTACGTACGTATTCATTATCGAGTCTCAGATCAAAAAGGTGAAAATGTGGGTCAATAGCGGAATACGCGGGACAAAACCATTTAAATTACTTATTAAACACACAATTAACTTTCTGTTATGATTTTTCAGAATTTTATAATCTGTAATTTGATAGTGTTCATCTATATAATTCTGCACACGATACACATAAACTTCTATAACTTGAATATATTGAGGTTCAAAAATTTTTTGTTTGAGATAAGGAGATTTTTCCAGTTATAGAGGTTCCTATAAAAGTTATAAAACCTAATTCAATATAATCGGATCTCGAGAATCTGCTTAAGTTAAAGAGAGTTCAAGTTATGGAGGTTTATGTGAAACGATAAATTTAGTTTTGTGTGGAGTTCTACTTTAATCATAATCATAGTCACAGTTAAACACTGATGCACAAATGTATTAACAGTAATTGAAATGAATAAACCATTGCGGAAGCATCGGGGACTGCAATTGTATTCTTTTAAATAAGTAAGTTATGAATGGTTAATAATGTTAAAATCATAATAATGAATAATTACATAAACCGGCATACATAATATAAGAAAATACAGGCATAGATTGAGCATGAATATTTTCAGAATAAATAAATTTCAAACTTTATTATTAACTGAAGAATTCACGACTGTTTATTAAAGACGAACAATGGACGGTGATTCCGTGACCGGTTCTCCGCATGGTTTTTCTCCGCACCATTAGTTTTAGCCAAAGCATTGGCACAATATCTGCTTTTACCGATGCATTTGCGCGTCCCTTAATTTTTGCTTTCGCATCCGAACGTGCGACAGACCCTTCTCCCGACTCACTCTTAGCATTGGCTGCCGATCCCAAAATGCATGGGCAGTCTACGGGTCTCAGGTGTCACGCAATGAAGGGTCGTGTCCCGCACAATTTTAATGCGAGACAATATGTGTCCCGCATAAATACAACGATTTGTTTTATAAAAATTCCATAAATTTACACATTTGCATAGATTGTCCCGCATGTCCCGCACTCTGCACGCAATTATCCCGCATTTTGTCTATTTTAACCTGAGACCCGTAGGGCAGTTGCGTCCGCCTGTGAATTCACAGCGCCTGATCATGAACATGCTTTATCATCGGGTAACAGTATCGATTATAATAATTGTATAGAATTTTTAGAAATAATATTTAATTGTGAATTACAAACCCGAAACTCCGAACGCTTTTAACGTAAAGAGTACAATAAAATCCCACATTTTTTTAATGACGTGTCAATTATGGGTATTGCATGACAATAATTAACTAAGAATTAACACGCGATTAAACACTAAACATAACTCTAAACCTTTGCCAATTGACCATATGTGCATTAATTTTATACAAATTAATTTTTTTGGATATTTCATTGGTTAATATTATTGCATTATAAATATAATAATTATTAATAATTAAATATATTAATTTTCATTATAAGTGAATTCATAAGATTTTTATTCATGCATTTGTCATAAGGGGGTGGGGTGGGGGTAGGGAATGGTCAACTTCACCTAGAAACTTGCAGAAAATGAGAATATTGCTTAAGTAAAATACATAGAAATGTACAAAGATGACCCCCCAATTTACTATTAAGAGGGGAATTGAAAAAAATACACACTGACCCAAGACATAGGAGAGTCTGACAAATACTGAGATGAAATGTTTTTACAATTAAATTTGCTTATTTTAATACATACACATTTTAAATGATACGAGTTACAAATATTTGCGAATGCAACGGGCACATCGCTTGTAAATAAGTAGAATGCATGATCATTGTTAATTTTGTTAAGAAATGTTTCGTTAAGATATACAAAAATGTAAATCCCTAAAACGGTATTATAGTGTATTTGGCATGCACAGTTCATAATTAACTCAAATATTAATTTAATTTAATTCCGTACAAATTGATTACACAACAATTAACAACAATTTGCAACAACACATTAATTAAGTGGAATCTTTAGCATTTCACCATTCTAATTCATCGGTATTTTGTGGCATAAAAATAAATAAAAAAGGATAAAATGACCATAATGATGTACATATTAACACTAATTTTAGAGCATACATAAAACATGTTATAAAATTAAACATGTATAATATCAATAATAATAAAGAACATAAAACGAATCTGAACATAAATGTGATAAACGAATATCCAATTGTGACCCTAAAAAATAATTAATTAATTAAATAAAAAGATTATAAATAATTAAATATTTAAAACTAATTAATAATTATTTACATTTTCATACGAAAATCGGCTCTTCGAGTATCATCATCAGTTTCTCGAAACAGAAATTTCTTACTCCCGATGAATGCATTTTTATAATATTCCTTTAGATTAATCTTTCGAACATCGCAATTAAATATTTCATTATCATTCGCAATTTGTTCCGATGATAGTCCAATGAAATTATCATTTTTGTATTTCCATATTCTACCACTGGCAAAGTTCAACACATTTATATATTTATGCATCAGACGAACGTACTTTGAGACTCTAAAAGAATTTATAAAATATTATTTAAAACCCTATTATTTTTACAAAAAATATTCATCATAATATAAATTTAAATAAATTTCTTTATCATAAACATATTAGGAATTTATCATAATAATAATTTTTTATAATTTTATAATTTAAAAATAAATATGATTTATAATTTACAACTCACTTCGGTTTTTGTCCGGAAATTAATAGTAAAAAATCATAGAAATAACCAAAACACGTTTCGGTAAAGAACCGTATCAATTGAAATACCACAGGAAAATACATAAATTTTCGTGTGACATCTTTGACCGGTCTCAATGCCGATGCAATCGGATATTTGTTATATAATTTCAAATGAAAATCAAAATATTCTTTATGTGTTAATGAATTAATGCACATATTATTGCAATTGTAAACTTTAAGTTCAGATGAACTAAAATATAAATTAATCAATTAATTTAATTGTTGTTAATATTACACTTAAACCCCTTTAACGTGACCATATTTCGACGGAAATTTTTGTTTAGGATATAGAGAATTTTACGTTAGAGGGGATTTTATGTTAGAGAGGTTAAAATAGGAGAAATTTATATGATTTGGGTCTAAGAATTTGTTTACGTTAGAAACGTTATTCACGATAGAGAAGATTCTTGTTAGAGGGGTTTGTGTGTAATTATAAATTAAGAATTTACAATTTATTTGCCGTAATCCAAGATGCGGTAATACATGTATTGATCACGATGTCCACAGGTATTGTATCGACGCGTGAACTTAATATACACGGATATAATCTTAGAATACCCGACGCTCCTAAAGCAACAGAACCAATAATACCATTAACCGCATCACTCCAACCGACTGTGGGTTCTTTAATTGAAAAGAATATAATTCCCGGACGGACAATGGCCATTGGAATGTCACCGTTTGACCATTCACGTTTTATTAAATTTTCACCCAAATTTTTACTAAACGAATAGATATTTGGAAACGGCCCTAAAATATCGTCCTTTTTAATTTCATCATAATTCCTATAATAATGTCAATATAAATATTGATGTTAATTAAATGTGATTAATAAATATTTTTATTAAATAGATATTTTGTACTTTAAGCATATGACAACTTTACTTACTTTGCCATTTCGAGTATTTCATAGGGATTAACATGAGAATCATAAACTTTTTCCTCAATAACATTCACGTGCGGATTACTAAAGGTCGTCGATACGTGTATTAACACTTCTAAATTATTAATTTTTCGGCAAAAATCAATAACTTCTTTTGTCCCTCCGATATTATTAAGTATATGTTCCCTGTTAATTAAACATAATTAAAATTATTATAATAACAGTTAATAGATATAATGATTTAATTAATGATTTATTTACCTGAGATTTGACTCAAAAGAAATATCAGCAGCACAATGATAAACAATTGATACGGAATTAGTAATTTCCATTTCATTTAATTCGCTAATTCCTAATCCGGTATTTAAAACATCACCCTCAATTGGAATTAATTTACTTAATAAACTCTCATCACACCATTTAAATAAACCTCCACTTTTATCAATTAATTCCCTAAAACGTTCATTCACTGATTTTCCTCTTTTATTCCGTATCAATAAGTAAATTTTCTCAATTCCCAAACACGAAACCAGTAATTTCCAAATTAATAATTTCCCGACAAATCCGGTCGCACCCGTCACTAACACTGACTTTCCATTGTAAAATTCACCGATCGATTGTTTTTTATTCATTTCTTTTGACATTATTTTATTCATAATTATAAATAATGAATTTAATTATCATAAAATAGTATATTTCAATGTGATATTTACTCAAATTCAAGTCTCAATGAAAATACACTTTAACTAAATGTGCATCGCAATACAAATCATTATAAACACTCCCCTAAAGATGAATATATATTTATAAGAAAAATCTTGATTTTCAAGGCAAACGTCAGGTTAAAAATAACATGAATTAGTTTTTTAAAGTAAAATTAACGTTTATTTGGAGTTTAAATATACACAAAAACCATTATAACGTGAACATATTCCAATCCAAAATTTTTGTTCAAGATCTAGAGGTCTTCAAGTTATAGAGGATTTAAGTTATGAAGGTTTTTGTGTAATCTAAAAATTCTTTTCTAATATTACTCTTCAATTAAATTTTTTTTGCAATCGCCGATCGCACACTAATGTTTTCAATGTATATAATTACGTAAATCGTGACGTAAATACGTACGTAATCATTGAAGAATATTAATATTTCTAATGAAATAGATTAATTTAGGATGTAATTTATGTTATCAGCACGATTAACTATGATATAAGAAAAATATATTTTTCTTTTGACGTACTTTTAGAATTATTTTTGACCGAATGCTGTTGACATTAAATATTTCAATGAAATGTTAATATAAATATGATAATTAAAAGTTTAAAGAATGTGCAAATCGTATGACAAAAGAATGCATTGATTTTGGCATTAAACTAATGCAATGAATTTATTAATCATATTTTTCTAGAAATTTTTAATATTTATGAATTTTTATCACTTTCATAATGACTCATTATAATATATGTAATTTCCATATAAACACATAAAATTTGAATAATAAAAATATCAATTTTCAGAATAATTTTAACTGAGGGTTTAACTAATAAGTAATTAGCAATAAGTAATTGCTAATAACTAAGGCTATTCACAATGATTAAAGCCAAAGATAATCATTATACAGGGTGTTCGCGTATGAAATTCTGAATCAAATCATAATTGATCAGCGATCAGAAAGAATGAGATAATTCAAGTTATGATGTTTTTTTCAATTTTCATTGGAATGCATTCCTTAAACCCTATAGAATATCATATTAAAATTTCAGGATATTATTCTACGAGAGAAATTACTTTAAAAACGGAAATTCAAAATTTTTTTCTGTTATTTCTATGGAATTTTGATTTTTAAAAAGTCAAAAATATAAATGTATTAAATGTATTGTATTATTGACTGTGTAAATGATTTTTAAAAATGAACTTTTACTGTATGTACACTCTGCACTTTAAACCCGTTTTCTCAAATGCATACACACGGCACTTATCTCATTCTTTCTGATCGCTCATCAATTTTTGAAATAAAAGTTCATAAAAATGATGATAAAAGTGATGATCGCTCTGTATTCACACACTCTGATGATAAAAGTTTAAACACGTGGAAATGTATAAAAAGACATTCCTTTGGAATGTTTCGGTCGTTGAATTTGAATACTTTTCATAAAGTGTTTAACCTTGATCCGTCCCTTGTGTCCATTTCGACTCAAATAACACGAGGGACTCTATAGTAACTTTTTTTTCAGGGACGGATTAAGGTTAAATAGTGTTTCAACATTTACAGTAACGGGAAATGAAAATGAATTCGGTATTTTCTAAAAATAAATGATAATGTATTTAAATATAGTTTTACATTTTGTTTTTTCTCAGTTTTACGTTTCACATTCACTCATCAATCAAAAATGCATCATCAATGGCCGAACGGTACAGTACGGTACAATGGTACTTAATGATGGTGGCGAATTTCAAAAGGAATTACTCGTGAAGTATGAACAAAATCAGTAGACGTGTGCTTGAAATTGCAACGGAATTATTCCGCGATCGTTGTACATACAAAAATACCGGAAATCAATGAACTTCTGTCGAATTTAAGATGTCAGCCGTTAGATACTCAAATGACTCACAATCATTGGACATGAAATTTATTGGTGTGAAGAATTGTCGATCATCGGTGTGCAATTTAAGACACGGGTATTTGGTAATGACTCTCGGGATTGAGAAGACATTCCATACAAAGACCAAAATCCCACGATTGATATGATTGTGCTAAAGAATCACATCACACAATTGGACGGACAACACAATGAATAACAATGGCAGTGATACTCATGAGTATTTATGAAAGCATTAATCAGGGACACCTGAAGATGATGGTGTATCGGAGCATTAAATCATTACGTTTTTCAACCTAAACTCGCATTATCGTCATCATCACGGTTCCATCAGTATCAAGACCCACGACCATGAAATTAACTCCTCGCCGTGTCTCACGGGACGAAAAGAGGACATTGGCAGGGACTGTGGGGGCAGTTCCCACTGTGCGCTCAACGGTGACATTTATTAATTTTTTGTTAATTTTTAAATCATTCGTTGTAATTTTAAAAGAATTTTCACATTAAACATTTTCAAAACTTTTTTTGCCATCGCCGATCGCATATTAATATTTTCGATATAATTACGTACGTATTTACGTTATGATTAATATTTTTGAATGACTACATTAACATTTCTAATGAAGTAGATTAATTTAGGATGTAATTCATGTTATCGGTATGATTAACTATGGTATTTAAAAAAATATATTTTTAATATATGAATTTTTTCTCGAATCACTTTTAACCGAATGCTGTCGATAATGAATAGTTTCAATAAAATTTCAATTATGATAAGCAAATGTTATTTAAATTTTTAATTAATATTAAAGACATCGCAATGGTTGATACATTCACGTTAAACAGTGTTTACGTTTCAAGTATAGAGATCAAATATATACCTGAAAAATATTATTTTAGTCTTAAATTTATTCAGTTTTAAATATTGAATATATTAAACCCTTATAACGAGAGTTGAAAATTATTCGTTATCAGTAAATATAATTATTAATAAAACATTAATTTTTGGAAATAAACAATAAAACTATTTTATTTTAGAGATATTCTTTTACCATTTCAGGATTTCTTTACATTTCTCCGGTGCAAATAATTCGCGATAATATATTCAAATTATTTTGTTGAATCGCATTTCGACACAAATGAATTAATTGAGTTTTAGAATTTCCCACTGAAAAATAAATATACAATTAAATTAAATATATTTATAATTTAAAACATGAAAAACCTCTTAAATTTCCCGATTTTTGTATAATGACATTAATTTGTTTGAGACTCTCCACGAGATCATTATGATTTTGACATCGAATTTTATATTCAGTAATAAGATCCGCATTAAGACCATTCAAATCCATATAATGTTGTTTCATGAGTTTTCTAAATAAAAATTACATTACAATTAACTAATTTACCACAGTTAGTTTTATTATTATTATCATTAGAGCCAACAGAACTATGCCCTAACGGGTTGGTCACTCTAATTCTTTATATAAAAATCATAAGAAAAATAATCATAATAATAAACTATTACTAATAATAGTAAAAAACAATGTCTTAGTTAAGGTGACCACTCTTATTTGGCATAGTTCTGTTGGCTCTAATCATCATTATTATTATTTATTTTAATATGTAATACTAACAAGTACGTAAGTACAGTGTCATAATTAAAAAAGAATAAAAAAGTATTAAATCCTTCCGCTCCATATCGAGTAGCGTTTGTTTGTTTCTGTTACTTTTCTAATGATCACACTGTATATAAATTTGATAAATGTATAATTTTCAATTATACAGTGAACTCTCGTTACAGTGTATGCCTCTACTTTCCTTATATAAATATTTTATATCTTCAAAATAAATTAATGAAATAAATGGAAATTCATAAATCATAAATGTTCATCATTAAAAAAAAGTGTTCACCAAAATATGTGTTCTCTGAAATTCATAAAAATTATCATACATTTCTCCGATGAGACGCGCGTCTTCAGCTCTCACCACTAATGCTTTAATAGCACCAGAGTTATCAGCAATTTCAGCAGCCAATTGTTGTCTCACATTTTGTAATTCATTAACTTTGGCAATTAATTTCTTAAGATTAGTGATTTCATTAGTAAAAACCGCAGATGATGTGAGATCATCCATATTAAGATATTCGGCCGCTAATGACTGTATAATATCACCCGCTAATTCCATATTATCAGTGTAAATTGAAAACTCTCCATTACTGGTCATTTCAATGGTCAATGATTTCCCGTCGCGTAATGACATAAACGACAATGCTAGTGATTCAGCATAATCCAAATCCTCGACTAATAGAAAGTTAGCATTTAACCACGTGACCACTTTCGGTACCCGATCCTGAAGTGTAAATTTCACGTGACTCTGTGACTTTTCGCATTGTTTTGTGAATGCGTACATCGCGAATCGTGGCAAATGTCGCGTTAATTCAAATACATGGTAATGATAACTCCCCTTATATCCTACCATTGCCTTTATGTGAAGGTCAATAGCGATGTCCTTCGATGGTCGCAGAGGAATGGACAATTCACTTTGTATTTGATTCTCCGGCGGATGAGTCACTTGCGATTCCCCTTTGAAAATTCCCTCCGCAAATATCACGACGCAACGAATTATGGTATCATTTGTCGTTTGAAGAGATAATTCAATGTTCGGCTGTCATAATCGTTGCAAAAAGAAAAAGAATTTTACATAAATACACATAAACCCCTCTAACGTGAACCCCCTCTAGCGTGAACAATCTCTCTAACGTGAACAAATGCTTAGGCCCGAGTCATATATACCTATGCTATTTCAACCTCTCTAACGTAAAATCCCCTCCATCGTTAACAAAAATTTCCGCCGCAATATGGTCACGTTAGAAGGGTTTAAGTGTATTCAGAACTAAATTTTCAATAATTTGAACTTTCATATTAACGCAAAATTTTCTTTTTTGAATACCGTATTAATTTATATAAACCTCTATCATCAACATATTGCGATCAGAAATTTATGTTTACATTGAAGAGGTTTTTGAGTTATGATAATTATAATAGCGAAGTTTTATCTTATTATGGCAAAAAAAACTGTTTATTTTATAGGAATACTCCCGAAAAAGTTAACGTTT
>LBFL01009237.1:7035-18516 GCA_000988845.1 Hypochthonius rufulus
GTCTCATGGACCCACGACAGGGGGTGATTGACCGTAACTCGCGATGTCAGACGTGTGCGGGAAATATGACCGAATGTCCCGGTCATTTCGGACATATTGAGTTAGCGAAACCCGTTTTTCATATCGGGTTTTTGAAAATCATTATTAAAGTGATGCGATGCGTATGCTTTTACTGTTCAAAAATGCTCATTTCACCGTCGAATACTAAAATACGAGAAATTATGGCAGAGACTAAAGGAAACCCCCGAAAGAGATTGGCACATGTTTATGATCTCTGTAAAGGGAAAAACATTTGCGAAGGTAATGATTAATTAAACACGTGACTTAAGATTAAATATATTTAAATATAAAATTTAATATCTATTAATAGGCGGTGATGATATTGATATTGGAAGTGATAAAGTGCCTGAAGAAATGAACGATAAATTAAAGAAAAAGTTAAATACTCACGGAGGATGCGGACGTTATCAGCCGAAGATCCGGAAAATCGGACTCGAATTAACCGCAGAGTGGAAACACCTCAATGAGGATTCACAGGAAAAAAAAATCGCACTCACGGCTGAGAAAGTATGGGAAATATTCAAACACATCACTGATGATGAATGTCTTATCCTTGGAATGGACCCGAAATACTCGCGTCCCGATTGGATGTGCGTCACTGTACTGCCGGTTCCGCCTCTGCCCGTGCGACCCGCAGTCACTATGTTCGGCACCACACGAAATCACGATGATTTGACTCATAAACTGATGGACATCGTAAAGTGTAACAATGAATTGATTCGCAATGAACAGTCCGGAGCCGCCGCACATATTATTGTTGAAAATGTTAAGATGTTACAGTATCACGTCGCGACGTTTGTTGATAATGAAATTCCGGGGATTCCAAAAGCACAACAAAAGTCCGGACGTCCTTTGAAATCGATTAAACAGCGCCTTAAGTCAAAAGGTACATAAACATTTCTCTTTGAAACATTTTTGCTGAAAATATATTAATTTCTATCATAAAGAGGGACGTATCCGTGGAAATTTAATGGGGAAAAGAGTGGATTTTTCTGCCCGTACGGTCATCACGCCCGATCCTAATTTGCGTATTGACGAAGTCGGTGTTCCGCGTTCGATTGCACAAAACCTGACGTTTCCCGAAATTGTGACGCCATTTAATATCGACCAAATGCATGAATTGGTACGAAAGGGGCACAATCAATATCCGGGAGCGAAATATATAATTCGTGATAATGGTGAACGTATCGATTTGCGATTCCATCCCAAACCGAGTGATCTCCATCTTCAGTACGGGTATAAAGTGGAGAGACACATTCGTAATGGAGATGTGATTGTGTTCAATCGTCAGCCGACACTCCACAAAATGTCTATGATGGGGCATCGTATACGTGTACTTCCGTGGTCAACATTCAGACTTAACTTATCCGTCACCACTCCTTATAATGCCGATTTCGATGGCGACGAAATGAATCTTCACGTTCCTCAGTCATTAGAAACTCGCGCTGAGATCGAACAATTGGCAATGGTCCCGCGAAACATCATTACTCCGCAATCGAATAAACCCGTAATGGGAATTGTTCAGGACACACTTACAGCGGTCACTAAAATGACCAAAAGAGACGTTTTCCTTGAGAAGGAACAAATGATGAATTTGTTAATGTTTTTGCCGATTTGGGATGGGAAAATGCCGATGCCCGCGATCATTAAGCCAAAGCCATTATGGACCGGAAAACAATTGTTTTCGTTGATAATTCCGGGTGCAGTCTCATTGATTCGTAATTATTCGGCACATCCCGATGAAGAGGATGACGGTCCTTATAAATGGATATCTCCGGGTGATACTAAAGTTTTCATTGAACACGGAGAACTCTTAACCGGTATCGTATGCTCAAAGACTGTAGGAAAAGCCGCGGGTTCTTTGATGCACGTCGTGTTTAATGAATTGGGACATGAAATTTGCGGGCTCTTTTATGGTCATATCCAAACTGTTGTAAATAATTGGTTGTTATTAGAGGGTCATACTATTGGCATCGGTGATACATTTGCCGATCCTCAAACATATCAGGTATAAACACGAATAAATTGATATAATTGAAACAATTAACTGATACATTATGATACATTATGATACATTTTGATACATTTAGGATATTCAAGAGACCATTAAAAAGGCAAAACAGGATGTGATTGAAGTGATTGAAAAGGCGCATAATGATGATCTCGAACCGACCCCCGGCAATACACTGAGACAGACATTCGAGAATCAAGTGAATCGTATTCTTAATGATGCACGTGACAAAACCGGTGCATCCGCTCAAAAGTCACTGTCAGAAAATAATAATTTCAAATCTATGGTCGTTTCGGGAGCCAAAGGATCGAAAATCAATATATCGCAGGTCATTGCATGTGTCGGTCAACAGAACGTCGAAGGGAAACGAATTCCGTTCGGATTCCGCAAACGGACGTTACCCCATTTCATTAAAGATGATTACGGTCCTGAATCACGTGGTTTCGTTGAAAATTCATATCTCGCGGGTCTTACACCATCAGAATTCTTTTTCCACTCAATGGGCGGTCGTGAGGGACTTATTGATACGGCTGTGAAAACAGCTGAAACCGGTTATATTCAGCGACGGTTAATGAAAGCCATGGAATCAGTTATGATTACTTATGATGGTACAGTGCGCAATTCGAATGGCCAAGTGATACAATTGCGGTACGGTGAGGACGGACTCGACGGGACCGCTGTGGAGTTCCAGAATTTACCGTCACATAAACCGAGTGATAAGGCTTTTAAGGATCGGTTCAAATTCGATGCCACTAATGAACGACACTTAAGAAAGTGAGAGATTAAAGAGTTGTCTTTTAATGTATTATTATTTATTTTATTAATTAATTATTAATTTTATTAATTATTTAATTAATATAATTAATTTAATTATCAGAGTGTTTACTGAGGATGTCGTCCGTGAGATCCTCGGGAATGCATCTTCACTGTCGGAATTGGAACAGGAATGGGAACGGCTCAAAAATGACCGGAAAATATTGCGACAGATTTTTCCGACGGGAGATTCAAAAGTGGTGCTGCCGTGTAATTTGAACAGAATGATTTGGAATGCTCAGAAAGTGTTTCGGGTCAATCTTCGGGGTCAGACTGATCTGTCACCACTTCAAGTGATTGAAGGAGTCGAAGGATTAGTTAAACGTTTGACTATAGTTCCGGGCGAAGATCGACTATCGATTCAGGCGAATGAAAATGCCACTTTATTGTTCAGAGCATTGCTTCGGTCGACTCTTTGCACTAAGAAAATCACAGAACAGGACAGACTTAGCGCTGAAGCATTTGATTGGCTCATCGGGGAAATTGAGACCCGTTTCCAACAGGCGCAGGTACAACCGGGGGAAATGGTGGGGGCACTCGCGGCACAATCGTTGGGTGAACCCGCGACACAAATGACGCTCAATACTTTTCATTACGCCGGAGTTTCCGCTAAAAACGTTACTTTAGGTTTGTTAAATACTGATTCAAAAAATAACATTCTTAATACTTAATTCATTCACAGGTGTTCCGCGATTAAAGGAAATCATTAATATTTCTAAAAAACCCAAAACTCCATCACTAACTGTGTTCCTCACCGGTACTTCAGCACGTGATGCGGAAAAAGCAAAAGATGTTCTCTGTCGTTTGGAGCATACGACACTACGCAAAGTTACCGCAAACACTGCAATTTACTATGATCCCGATCCACAGAATTCCGTCATTTTAGAAGATCAGGAGTTTGTTAATGTCTATTATGAAATGCCCGATTTCGACACTACACGCATATCTCCGTGGTTATTGCGTATTGAATTGGACCGGAAGAGAATGACCGACCGGAAACTGACGATGGAACAAATCGCTGAGAAAATCGGTGTCGGATTTGGTGATGATCTCAATTGTATATTCACAGATGATAATGCTGAGAAATTAGTATTAAGGATTAGGATTATGAATTCAGAAGATAAATCGTATGATGATGAACCGACAGAGAAAATGGAAGATGATGTGTTCTTGAGATGCATCGAGTCGAGTATGTTGACTGACATCACACTCCAGGGGATCGAATCCATCACTAAAGTTTATATGCATCTCCCCACGAGTGACAATAAGAAAAAGATTATCATAACAGATACGGGCGAATATAAAGCAATTGGCGAATGGATTCTGGAAACTGACGGCACATCCCTGATGCGTGTCCTCTCGGAACGTGATGTCGATCCCGTCAGGACATATTCTAATGACATTTGCGAGATATTTGCGACCCTCGGCATTGAGGCCGTTCGTAAAGCCGTAGAAAAAGAAATGAATCACGTGATTAGTTTTGACGGGTCATACGTCAATTATCGGCATCTCGCGTTACTGTGCGATGTTATGACCGCGAAAGGACATTTAATGGCGATCACACGTCACGGTATTAATCGTCAGGATGTGGGGGCACTTATGAGGTGCTCATTTGAAGAAACTGTTGATGTACTTATTGATGCCGCGAGTCACGCGGAAGTCGATAATTTGAAAGGAGTGTCCGAGAATATTATTATGGGACAATTGGCGAAGATGGGAACGGGTGCATTCGGGATGCTCCTGGACCCTGATAAGTGCAAACAGGGGATTGAGATACCCATGAATTTACCCGGAATGGGGCCAATGAGTGAGTATACACATGTCTGTAGACATTAGAATCAATTTGTAAATATACTCGAATTTCAGACACCGGAATCTTCTTTGGCACTGCCGAATCCCCCACAGCAATGGGTATGTCTCCCCAAATGACCCCGTGGAATCAGGGCGCGACTCCCGCTTACGGATCACACACGGTGTGGTCACCCGGATTAGGTGTGGGAATGACCCCGAATGCCGCCGGTTTCTCTCCATCAGCAGCATCCGATGCCAGTGGTTTCTCACCCGGAGGTAGTTATTCCCCCGCGTGGTCACCGGGTGGTCCGGGCTCTCCCGGGTCACCATCGTCGCCATATATTCCATCTCCTCACGGTCCACTATCACCATCATACTCACCATCATCACCGGCATATGCTCCGATGTCCCCGGGAATTGGACCGTCGAGTCCGACGTATTCCCCCACAAGTCCGAGTTACAGCCCCACGAGTCCTAATTACTCACCGACGAGTCCAAATTACTCCCCGACTTCCCCGAGTTATTCTCCCACAAGTCCATCATACAGCCCCACTTCACCCTCGTACAGTCCGACTTCACCCTCATACAGTCCAACATCTCCTTCTTACAGTCCCACGTCTCCATCGTACAGCCCTACATCCCCGAGTTATTCCCCCACGAGTCCCTCATACAGTCCCACATCACCCTCATACAGCCCTACGAGTCCATCGTACAGTCCGACTTCCCCTTCATACAGTCCTACGAGTCCCTCGTACAGTCCCACATCCCCCAGTTATTGCCCCACGAGTCCTTCATACAGTCCAACCTCACCAAGTTATTCCCCCACTTCCCCATCGTACAGTCCAACTTCACCTTCGTACAGCCCTACGAGTCCCTCATACAGTCCCACTTCTCCGAGTTTTTCCCCCACGAGTCCTTCGTATAGCCCCACTTCACCCCGTTATAGTCCCACAAGTCCCTCGTACAGTCCAACCTCCCCTAATTACAGCCCAACGAGTCCTTCATACAGTCCGGCCTCGCCCAGTTACAGTCCGCGCAGTCCTACGTATTCCCCATCTTCACCGAACTATTTCCCGTCATCTCCGTCATACTCACCATCCTCTCCGAAATATTCCCCTTCGAGTCCGCGATACTCCCCCACTGCAAGTTATTCACCGGCTTCACCCAAATATTCCCCCACGAGTCCGACGTATTCCCCCACCAGTCCAAGTTATACCCCTCAAAGTCCGCACTATTCCCCCACGAGTCCTCAGGGGTCACAGTACTCTCCGACATCCCCAACGTACTCTGCCACATCCCCAACTTACAGCCCCTCGAGTCCCACACATGAAGATAAAAATTAGTATCATTATACATGTGAGGGGAGTAATTGGAGTGTAATTGGGGAGTAATTCCTTCATTTTAATGTAATGTATTATTAATGATCCATTATATGTATTGATTTTGAATATTATTATTGTATTTCGATTTTTAACAAAAGAAACTTTAAATGAGAAAAAAAATACAAATGATAAAATAATTAAAAAATAATTATTTTGGATTTAAGTAAAATTATCATTATATTGTGTCACTCGGAATGTGAATCACAAATATTACCATTTATTTGTAACATAAATTTATATGAAATAAAATATAAAACCCCATTTAAGTGTTAAATTATTAAATACACTTAAACATTACATAATTTAGCGACAATTGAATGGTAATATTTATGCGATCATAACCATCACCATCTATACTTACATTGCAATACCAATCATAACGAACGTAACAAAAACAATATGGCGATGTCCTAACGATTGAGTGCATTGATAGTTATTAATGAACATTAACGGTTAAATGATTGTTATGATGAAAACACATCACACGTGTCATGCGATAATCGCAATGATATATGAAATGTCTTATAATTGAGTGGTGCAGAACAATATGAAAGAAATGGTCGGGGGGTGCTGTGTATGTTCAGACGAAAGAGGGTTTTTCGAAAACCCTCTCGTGTATTGCGACGGTATGGGATGTAATGTCGCCGTACATCAGGGTATGGACAAACCCAATATACTAACATTAACCTCTCTAACGTCAACTCTCGCAAAACATAAACAACCACTAAAGTGTAAACATACGTTTTCACTCGAATCACAAATCTGTGTTTACGTAAACACCACTCTATGATAAGCATCAGTTTTCCACCGGAATATGTTTACAAAAGTCTAGTTTATGTGTATTTTATATACATATAAACTTCCATAGCGTGAACGTATTACTTTATGCAACTCAAGTTTACGATATTGAGATTTACAATATTTATGTTATTTATGTTTATGTTTATATAAACAATGTTTACATAAACATTAAAGAGACTGATATTTTTCATGTCTAAGGTTTAGCGTCACTTAAATTATTTATGTTATGGAGAGTTTACGTTACGGGGGTATAAGTGTATCGTGAAATTAATTATTAATTATATGCATTTAGCATGTTACGGCATCGTTCAGGTCCCAACAGGACCATGGTTTTGTAGGAAATGCGAATCACAGGAAAGGTCCGCACGTGTGGTAAGTGCGGTAAATGATTCATTATTAATTTACTTTAATAATAATAATAATATTTTCAGTGTAAATTCGTTAATAATGGTTATTAAAAGAGATTTTTATAATTACATTTTCCCCAAAACTATTAGAGATGTGAATTATGTCCTGCAAAAGACGGGGCCTTAAAGCGGACCGATAACGGGGGATGGGCTCATGTTGTATGTGCATTGTACATTCCCGAAGTGAGATTCGGTAATAATAATACGATGGAACCGATTGTACTTCAATTGGTACCTCCCGAAAGATACAGTAAAACCTGTTCGTTATGTGAAGCTCAGGGAAAGGAGAGTAAAGCTAAAACCGGTGCATGTATGCAGTGTAACAAAATCGGGTGTCGACAGTACTTTCATGTCACATGGTAATTGATTGTTAATTAAAAATAATTGTTTAATTATGTATATTTACATTTATTAGTGCACAGGCGTCAGGTCTATTGTGCGAAGAGGCGGGGAATAACATGGATAATGTTAAATATTGTGGTTATTGCAGTCACCACTATCAAAAATTGCTAAATGTAAATGTCACTTAATTTATTTAAATTATGCACATAAACCTCTATACATATGCCTCTGAATACACCTCTAACTTTTGCATATTACGATTGTCGACTTATGTTTGCGATATTAGAGTATTTACTTTATAAGTATATACATGATAAAGTTATACCTCTTATATAATTGTAGGCAACTGTAATATCTACAAAAAGATTTTTTAACGTTATAGCGATTATTTGTTATAGCGTTATAGCGTTATAGCCTTACATCTGCAGTATGGAGGTTTATTTGTATTAATTATGCAATTATTTAGTTGAAATGTATTTTATTACATATAAATATTAATTTACAGAAAAAAGACGGCGGAAATATAAAATCGATACCCGCATTTAAACCCATACCCAATGACAACGCCACACCAGAGTCTAGTCCTGAGAAACTTTCTCCCGCACGTCAATTGGCCATTGCTAATGCTAATGTCGATCCAAACTTAAGTAATATTAAAGTTCCAAAGAAAAAGTCATCGAAAACAAATAGTACATCATCAAATGTGTCGATGTCATCTCCGGGCTCTAATAATTCCAATTCAAATCATGGCGCTCTCATTAATAAAGTGGACACTTCTGTTAAAATTAAAACTGAAATTGTGTCTGATGATGGTACTAATAATAAAGTTACGCCATCACCGGTTAATGATTTTAATGTAAGTGAAAAGACTTTAATTGATAAAAAGAAAAAGAAGTCCATAGGATCAGCATCGACCTCACCTCATACATCTCTACCTCCGGCATCACCTAATGTTACAAATCTTTTGAATTACCCTTTAATTAATAATAATAATAATAATAATAGTAATATTAGTGATGCTAAATTGTGTGTGAATCCAACACCGTCATTTACCTCATTATATGGGAATCTTATGGCATCAAAAGATAAAATTGAAAGTGAAAAGTCTTTCGGTGTCACTCCTCAATCGACATCAGCCAAACGATCGAAAAATGATAATGGAACTGCAGAAAAGAAAAAGTTAAAGAAACCCGAAAATAATGGGTAAAAATAATATCGCATTTTCGTGTATATAACCCGCACCTAATGATTTTCAGTTAAACATTTTTCATGTAATAACCCTTTTCGATGTATAACCCGCACCACCTATTTTTTCAAAAAATACTTTTTTCTTTGTATAACCCTCGGGTTATATACGCGAAAATACGGTATACATTTTTTGTCGTAATTGATTTTAATGTTTAGAAATTATAATTGTTTTTTATAATTCATTTTTTAGTCCCCCAAAATTACCAAAAACAAAGTCTGCAGCAAAAGATTATGGTCCTGCAAAAGTAATAATCATGAAAAAGCCACGAAAAAAGAAATCAGAATTAACAATTTCGTCGAAAAATGGCATAATGTAAGGGATTTATAATCTTTTATTTAATAATTTAATTCTTGTGAAGGAATTTGCATGCAGTAAATGATGATTCTGTAAGCATCAATTAGACGCACATTATTTTATTTTAATTAATTATTACATGCATTATGCGCACTGTGCACTCATTCCATTCACACGAATGCATAATTTAATTCTTTTTGCATTATTTTGATTAATTAATTTAAAACAGGAATGCCAATAATTCTGCCATAGGTGCTGATCATAATTATTATCGGTGAGTTGTGTCTGACGCTATCCTTTTAATTTAATACTTCACATTATGCCACTTTTAACCCGTTGCATGTGCATGTTTAAGTCTAATTAATTATAAGCGATTCACATACACGTGTAATAAGTTTATGCTCTTTACTATTAATTTATTTGACAAAAATTTAGGCCAATTTCAGTGAATCATCCCAATTTAACACCATTACAAAATGGTTATTCATCATGCAATTTATCTGCACCCTCATTTTATAATATCCCATCGAATCCATTAAACGGTTGTTTAGGGCCAAATGTATTACTTCCGACATCATCAGCATCATCTACATTATCACAGGGATCTCTCTCTATGCCTTCATCATTATCATCCGCATCAAAACCGCAAATAAATAAAAATTATCCATTGAAGCAGAATGAGTATGAATATTTTAGTATTGTTGCATGTTATGCATTCATTTACAAACACATAAATCAGTCTCTATATTCCAATGATTTATCTGAACAAAAAATTCTGATTAATTTGAGTATTAATGAGTCCATTTACGGCTCACAGTACATTATAGAAGTTCATTCCATTTAAATCAAATTGAATTATTACGATCCTCAATCATAAATTATTTTACACTTTCACGACCCGACTCAATATAACTTAATCTTGACTAAGCCCACGTCAATTCAAAAGGAAGCACTTAACCAAACAATTGCATTTAAATTGCACTTTTAAAAGGTGATCGGATAACCCTAATCTTTTACTCGTAATACATTTTAAGGAAGTAAATTACACTGTCAAAATCAATCATAAAATTTTACGACTTAAGGTTTAAGATAACTCTTTAGGGTAAAATGTTTAAAATTTCCCAATTGTTAATGTTTGAATGTATTAGGGTTACGTTAATGATTTTGTTCTGATTACAGAAAAAGAATGTTCAAGTTATAGATTTGTTAAAATGGAATAATTATAGGATAACTGAAAGTAAATTGCAAATATACTCAAACACGAGATTAACACAAATTTCTCTTCTATTTTTGGACGGTACAAATTACATACAATAAAATATTTTCATTAAAAAAATTGTAAAATTACTATGTTTAGACAATTCTTGCGAAATGACAGCGTTAAAAATTATCATAAAAAATTGAACATTTTAAATGAGTTAACAAAAAGCAATTATTATTATTATTATTATTTATTTTTAGCGCCGATTACCCCCAAACATTGGAACAGTTACTCGAGCGTCAATGGGCTCAGGGATCACAGTTTATCATTGATCAGGCACAACATTTCGATATCGCATCACTATTGTCGTGTTTACATCAATTGAGGACTGAAAATAATAGATTAGAGGAAAGAGTGAGGGATTTGATGGGCCGACGCGACCATTTATTGGCAGTTAATGCCCGATTGTCACTTCCACCAAATAATGTATTTCCAATTAATGGGGCATTAAATTCCTCATTAAATTCCGGAAGTAATAATACTTCAAATCAGAGCTCTCCAAATCCGTTGGTTAATCCATTAACGGGATTATCCACGATATCACAATCACCGTCACGAATACAAAGCAATTCTCCATGTGATTTTCAGAGTAAATCATTACGTATTTCAAGTCCCGGTCAATCTCCGGTGCGACATCAGTTGCCATTCCAAAGCGCTGATACCATACCTCTCAATCAATCATCACAAATGTATCAAAATATTTCTCCGTTTAATACAAATACACCCGCCGCTAGTCCCGGATCATCCGCATCACCGCATCCGCAGTTCCCGTTAACCCAAAACTCAGGCTGTATTCGTAAAGGACCTTTTGACAAAAGATAGGAATTCATTAGTCAGTGATCATCACAAACAATTATTACTCAACAATTACTGGTTTTTTCTCATTTTATCAGTTCCTATATGTTCATAACGAACCAATTTTAGAGATATAAAAAAACTAATTTTTGGCATATTTTGATTCTCATTTCTGAAATAACAAAAATTTATTACTCTCATCGCTCATAATATATAATAATTATATGTACATTTACATAAATTACATAAATTCGTGCATTTTTAATATTGAAAGT
>LBFL01009253.1:0-13709 GCA_000988845.1 Hypochthonius rufulus
AATGAATTGTTCCACGGACTTTTGGTTTTATCTAATAGATAAGATACTTATATTACTTTTCCACCGTACCGATCAATTGTGTATAATTTCTATATGACACATATAAATTATAAATTTAATTGATAATTAAATAAGTAAGGCTAACGGATTTATGAAATGTTATACTTTAAATTAGACTGAAAAACATGTTCCAACACAATTATATGCATGTTTTGCATCCAATAGAAGCCAAAAATGAAGATTTTATTTAGCATATAAATGCATATTTTACAGGATATAGCATAATTGCATAAGTGCATGCATATTTTCATATTTTTAATTTTTAGGGCATATTTTGAGTATTTTTATTGTATTTGCAAAACTTATGTGATAAAAAATAGAATTTAATGAAATATCATGTTCTAATTACAATTAAAATCATACATTAAACTAAATTTACGTATATCTTGTCCCAAGTGAAAAAATAAAACTAAAAGTTAATATTTTTATTTTGCATATAAATGCATATTTTGCCGCTAAAATGCATAAATGCACATGTGCATACACATTTATTCATTTGGAAATTTATAAGTCATATTTATAGTTTTTTAGAATTAAAATTCATTAATTCATTATTAAATACCATAAAATACCTTATTTTTAGAGTATATTTTTAGGTCATAATTTGTAAATTTCAAGGCAATAAATGCATGCATATTTTTGATTTTTGACGTCATAAATCCGTTAGCCCTATAAATAAGTATCAAAATCATAATTAGCATAATGAATTGTTATAATTGTTTATGTACTGTAAAATAATAATTCTAACAATTTTATACAATATGTGAAAAAGTTAAATAAAAACATTCGGACAACACCTAAAACTCTAATCGTAATTTTATTTATTTTTAATAATTATTATAGCTTAAAATCCTCAATAACTATCACAAATTTTTAGCGCTAAATTAAATAAATTAATGTTAAAATAAACCTCATTTAAAGAAATTTTTGTATTTAGCAAATGTTTTCATGCTATTAAACTTTAACATATATTATATCTTTTAAAATATGTCAAGTTAAAGTTAATTTTACGTTACGGTAACTTTTATGTTATTATAAATAAAAATATTTTAGATTAAATATTTGAAAAAATTAATATATCTGTAATGTGATGCAATCTGTTTATAAAAATACCAGCATCAGTCGCGAAGTAAATCACAAATCTAATCTTATATAATCGTATCATAACAATGTTAAATAATATTAAATTTATTAAACATTATTAATAATAATAATTTATTGCAAAAGAAAATATTTAGCAATACTATGATCAGGAACTTGTCTAAATAATAAATTTAAATATACTATAAATTAATACAATTGATATATTTTTCGAAAAATTTAAAAATACTTTCTGGATTGAACAGATTTCTGAGACACCATTTAATTTATTTGTATGATATAAAACCACTATAATTAGGAAAATCTATATCTATAGTCAAAATTTTGATTTTCAAAATTTAATTCATGTAGAGCTGAAAAATGCGCAAGTGTATTGTGTTACACAAAAAATTTTTGAAACTAAAACTCTTAATAACTTGAAAACCATTTTAACTTGACCAGGTTCTCAAAATTCGATTTTATTAATTTACATTATAAATAAATTGCTATTACTTGCAAACTTCCTTATTCTGAACCGCAATGTTTAATTTTAATTTAAAGTCATGGAAGGTTCATGATTTCATGTTTTCACGCATTCACTGCAGCATTCGGCAATGGGAAAGTTGGCCGGAAGTCAAGTGTCTAGACCCCCCATCTTGAAAATTGAAAAAATAAAAAAAGTGCATAAGATAAGTGCAAAGTTGATTCTCTCTCCTACCCTAAAAGCTCTAAACTAAATCCTAATAATAAAAAAAAACATTTAAAAATGTTAGCGCAGTTTACTGTAAATAATCACTGACCATTAATAATAGTAAAAAACACTTTAATTAAATGCATATCGTATTTATTCCAATAATTTCATTTGGAAATTAACTGAATCCCGTGAATTATTGGTATAAATGGGGGATGTGAATTTATAGAACACATTAAAAGTTTTAAGTTAAAGTTTTCGGCATTTTAAAAGCATTAACATATACATTATAATAATTTTTGATTATGGTTATGGGGTCAATGGTAATATAATTAGACATTTGACTAAATTATTTCAATTGTATAAAATTATTAAAAATATAAAATTTATAATTTAGTGTTACATTCAGTAATTGCATGAAACTGAAATCTAGATTTTTCCAATCCCATAATTAAAGTATAGAGCATTTATTTGAACGGTGCGCGTAAAAATTATATAGAACCAAACGGATTAACATTAAAAATTTTGTGCCAAAATACAAGTGATAAATTTTAGTTTTAGTCATAAAACAATGAGTTAAATAAGCATAATCATTAATAAAAACCCAAACATAATCCTAATTAATTTAATTTAATAAATTTACATTCATACATGCGATCATACAATGTAATTATATAATTTAAAGATATTATTACTAGGGTCGCCTGAAGTATGACTTTAAAAATCAAAAATATGCATGCATTTATGACCTTAAAAATTGCAAAATATACTCTAAAAATATGCACTAGAAAATAATGTTTTTATTGTTATTTAAACATAATTTAATAAATATGATTCTTAAAAAATTAAATTTATGACTTATAAATCTTCAAATGACAGAATATGTATTCACATATGTATTTGTGCATTTCAGCGTCAAAATATGCATTTATATGCAATATAAAAACGTAATTTTCTGATTCTATTTGATGCAAAACATGCATATAATTGTGTCTGCATATGTTTTTAAGGCTAATTTAGATTATGAAATTTCATACTTCCGGCAGCCCTAATTATTACTGTTTTATGACGGATTTTTGGCGTGACGTCACAAGAATATTCTAACTTTTTGACGAAATGTACATTAATAATGTTCGTGAAGTATATTTTTATTGAAACTTCCAAATTATTATGCAAACATTATTAATGCATATTATGTTCAGAATATTCTCGTGATGTCACGCTAAAAATCCGTCATAAAACAGTATAAATAGAAATTACATTTTAGTGTAGCGATTTATGTTAGATCACTTTCATGTCATCTTTTCTTTCATTAAATGTCCGCAATTTTTGAATATGTTAATTACTGTTAGATTAAAACATGTTTGTTAATACACTCCAGTTTCTATTTATGTCTCACTACATTTATGTCCGTAGTTTTGTAGTCATTTTTAATTAAAAATGTTTTTTATGTCTGTATAAATGTAATTTATTGAAGTTCGATGAATCATATCAGAATTGTATCATTATAATTACGATTATTCTTATTGTAATTAATAATAATTTTAATATATATTTATAATATTTTCTGCATTTTCATTTCTAATTTAGATTATTTATTCATTAATTATTTATGTTTAACTGTTTATAAACACCATATTTTAATTTATACATACATTCTCAATTCTATAAATTACATAAGCACTTCAGTTTCTAGTGTTTCCATAACGCATGAAACTAAAACTTTGGTAATTATCGATTTTTATATTTAAAAACGATAAATTATATTTACTCTATACATGAATACATATTTAAATATAGCAAAAAATGAATTCGAAATATAAATTATATTTGCATTAACTTTAATAAATTTAAATAGAATAATATAGTGGTATTAAAAAATGATACACTCAAACCTTACTTTTTGCATGATTGTCTTGGAAAAAGCTGATAAATGTAACGAATAAGCAAAAGATGTGCGTATTATAGTAGTCTATGGATTTGAAAATGCGTCAAAAATAGTGAATATGCAAAAGATTCGAGTTGCAAAAAAGGTGAGGTTTGTGTGTATAATAAATTATCGATCATTCTTAAAATTGATTATTCAGTGACGACAAAGAAATTGCAAAATTTTAGTCTCAAACACTATATAAGTAACAGCAAAACAAAGATATTCAATAAGTGTCACGAAAAATTATATATATGTATATACCCATAGAAAATTAGTGTAAAAGTTTAATATATTTAAAATAATCACATTAATTGAGTTTAATTAATTATTGTTTAAAATAAACATAAAATTAAAAACGGTATTCAATGCTATTCAAAGAATGATCATATCATCGGGCACAACAATTTATAAATATCCTCTCATCCTTTGAATTTTTTGAGATAAATTATATTTTATAATTTAATTTGAAGCATTTGAAAATAACTGTCACGTGATTACTATAACAAGAACCGGAATCTTTAATTGTGAAGATGTATAATAAAAAATTTAGATTCTTTAAAATTTGTTTAACATTAAACATCAAATTATGTCTGTATTGATGCGGAATGATTGAATGAGATATAAATACACAAAAACCTCCGTAACTTGAACTTTGTATAACTTGAAAACCTCCTTATCTTAAACAAAAATTTTGAACCTCAATATGTTCAAGTTAAGAAGGTTTTTGTGTAACATTTTTTATATAATATTATTTTTCACACTTTTAAATAGTGATATCATTCGCTGACTAAAATAATTGGGAAAGAGAAATACATAAATGATACTAATCAATTCTGAGTATAATTAAAAGTAATTATGCCACAATCGAGACGTGTAAAGAATATGTGTTTATGTATATTCTCCAAATTTTTTAAATTAAAAAAGTCATTGTGAATCGATTTAATGAAAATCAATCATTTGATGAAATACCAAAAATAGAAATCGATTCAATACTAATATCATACGGATTATTGAGAGGGAAATACATGAATGACAATACAATTGAAGAAAAAAAGAAATATCATTATTATCAATTGTTTGTCATTGGATTATGGATATTTTTATTTCCAAATTTTGCCATTTCAATAACATTTAAAGATGATTCGGATGATATTTATAAATATGGTGATGTTTATTGGTTTTATGGTCCTAAATGGTTCTAAATATAGCATCTTCATACTTTACGATTTGGATTATACTTAATTTAACCCTATTTATTGTTGGGATTAAACGGTTATCGTGGTTAAGAGTATTGCAGTTATGTAAAAAGCAATTATTACCCGAGAATATAGAAATAGATAATTTAATGGCGGGAAAATTCATGAATAGAGTATCTACAACAAGAACAGTTATGAAAATATTTATGTAAAGATCTTTTCAAATCACCAGTTTCTTATCTAAAATTAAAAAATATTGAGATATCTCTTATCAAATGTAACAATGATTTTATCAAAATTTCATAAGAATTGTTTTTGCATTTTCATAGTTTAAAATGCAATGAAAAATGCAATAATAATAATAATAATTGCATTTTTTCATTTAATTGAGTAATTCTGTTTTTTGACAGTGTCCATCGTTGTATTTTGAGATTTGAGTTAATTCCATTTCCGTTAATTAATATTTTAAAATATACATAATTCAATATTTATATTAATAATTATAATTGAAATAATAGTGAATATTGTTTTTAATATAAAAGACGTGCGTTCACCACTGAAACCATGTTTTGAACATATACTTTTAACTATATATTTGTAATATCGGATGTGAATCTATTATCACATTTTAATATTTTATCAGAGAGTGATAAGAAATAAGAATATTTATTATTATTTTAAATGAGACTGGTGATTTGAAAATATCTTTACGGCATTCCAATACAGTCTGCAATTATTGATTTAGTTTTTTCATTTTTCACACATTTTTCATGCTTTCTACTATATAAATGCAATTAATAATTTTGTGAAAACATTTAAAACTTAAATTTATCAAATTTAAAGGTATTTTTTTAATTAAACAGTTTCGTGGGACACGATTAAATTGAGAATTATCTCGGGGTTTTAAACAAAATATTAAAATTTATGTTTCTTCATAAATTGACGGGTTTTTCCTGTAGTCAGCATTTTGCTAATGTTTATTGTGGAATTATTAAAGATAAAATTTATAATTGAAATTCATAAATTTTTTTTAAAATATTGAAGCACATGGCGCTAATGATTAAATTGTCGTCACTGTAATTTGTAATTTGTACCAAAAATTCTATATCTAATAACTCAAAATTAAAAAAATTCACACACAAAAATACCCAATAAAATCTTTAAAGTAAACATATAAAAGTTAGAAATATGATTAAACCCGTCTAATGTTACTACGGAAATTATTGTTCATGATATAATCAATTATGAATTCAAGAAAGAATGCGCTCATTATTATTAATAATAATCTATTTAATATTATATTTAATATTATATTCCTTATTAGCACAATGTATTATGTTTATAATATATGTACTGTAATATAATAATTGTAGCAATTATATACAATATGTCTAAAAATTAAAAACCTTTGGGGAGATCGTACGGTAGATATTTTTATATCTTGTAATTTTTATTTTAAAAATTTTTACAACTTAAACTGTGTAATTTGGAAAATTCCTTATAAAATCAACAAAATTTTTAGAGTAGATTAAATTAATTAATCTAATACTTAATAAATTTTTCATTTTAATACGATTAATAAATCATTTAAATGATCTAAACTCAAATATTTAATCATTAAATATAAAATTGAAAATATTGTATTAATAGAACAGATTTTCGAAGCACTATAATATTAATTTTAATTATAAAGAACCGCAATTCAGCATCTTTTAAACTCAAATAAACAATTTCAATTCTGATCATTTTAATCAAATTTATCCATTTAATTATTAATAAAAGTATTAAATAATAGTTAATCATAACCAAATTTATATAATGGATTAAATTAGCATAATCAATCATATATACATTTTATATACTGTAATATAATAATTTAAACAAATTTATTTAATACATATAGATATTTAAATTCATATAGATATATAGATATTTAAATTAAACTTTCGGTCAGTCAATTAAATATTAAATCATGAATTACTTTTAAATTTAGATTGAGTCGCACCAAATCGTTGTCTCTACGTATGTGTGTATAAACCCGTGACATTAAATTTCCAGAGACTCAATTCATCGATATCATAAGTAAAATCTTCAGCATCACTGCATTCACGCGTTTCAAACATAAATATCGTTTCATATAATTTGTTTCATTTAAATTTCTATAATTATTAAATAATTTTACTGATTTTTGTATCGATTTATTAATATTTATGGAATGTGTTTTTAAAAAGTTATAATTGCAAAAAATTCCTAACATTTTCTTTAGCGTAAACAGATTGTTTAGATCGGATTGAATTAGTTCATTTTTAAGACAATTAAAAATCTCTTAATCTTAAATAAAAATTTTTAATTTACGCAAGTTATTGCGTTATTATTGTTATGCTTGTTATTGTGTATTTTGATTATTGTCGATGCATTACTTGTGACACTGTTTTGATGTTTGTAAATATAATAATATTTATTGCTTTCATGTTAAATAAACATTATTATTATTATTATTGCACATAAACCCCTATAACGTGAACCAATTTTTAACCTGAATAACATCTCTGACGAAAATTAAGTTTTAGTCCCGAATCATATATACCTTAAATATTTTAACCTTTCTAACGTAAGTCCTCTTTATTAAAACAAATATTTTCGCCGAAATATGGTCACGTTAGAGGTTTAAGTTTATATTAATTCAAAAATTGATTTTATTTAATTGCAGTATTTTAGCGATTATAAGACGATCGCATGTACAAGACACTGCTTGTTTTTGCATATTTGCATGAAAATATTGATTTAAAAGACGGACTAGTGTGACTAGTATATAAGACGAACATACTATTTTTTAATTTTTTTCACTTTTAAATGTATATAAGACGCGTCTTATAATCGCTAAAATACTGTATGTTTTATATTGAAATAACACAATATAAATTTTCAAATTTTTACTAATTATATTCCAATTAAAAATATGAAAATATGCTTATAGCCGATACAACATTATATTAATAATTAATCAATTATCTTTTAAACTTTTTTTTGTACCGTAATATATAATAAATAAATATAAAAATATATAATAAATAAAGCAATCTTGTACAATTTCTAAAAAATTAATTAAAAATATATTAGAATGTTTTAGAAAAATTGTTTTATATTATGTATTATTATGTATTTCTCATACTTTTTATTTCGGTTTAGCACCACAATTTCGTAATTTATAATTAAGAAACGTATAATATCAAAACATTAAATCCAGAAAAAGCTAAATCTTAAAAAATAAATAATAAAGGAATTTACTTTTGACCATTCGCATTGACAAAGGGGTTAACTGACGTGCCTCAATATGAGAAAAACAGGTTTAAACTTTAGGCATACATTGAAACGCACGCATTGAAAAGTATTGAATTTTAAATATTTTATTAAATTAATATTCGCATTGAAAATTAGAATTAAATGATGATTTACTAAATATTTTCAATGAAATGATATGTTGAAAGTGTGATATAATCTGTTCTAGGACTTCAGCAATAAAAATCCGCTGTTATTTTAGACACTGCTAAAAGCCATTAACCCCTTTGCCATGGCGAACGGTCGTTTATAAAGTTTTTATTTTACTCGACAATAGAGTTTAATTATCATTGACATAACAAACACACCTAATATGTAATTAAAATTAATATTTATTACAATATTAATGTAAAATTTATAAATTGTAATCCGAATGCATTTATTATTTTAAATGTATATTCTAAATGAAAAGTGATAACGATTTATGTACAATAATGTAATTATATTATGTAATTATATTTACAATAATACACAATATGAACAAAAATTTAATAAATATTCGCTGACTACACTAGGCTTGCTTACTAATTTTATTGATTTTTTATATGTAAAATAATATTTAAAATTACTGTGTAGAATATTTCAGTTTATATACTAAAAAGTAATCAATTTATTAGTAAATGTAAGATTTACATGCAATATATATATGATTCATGAACTTGTCTGAAAAATTCGTTTATATATTATATATTTCGACAAAGTCTACATGTTCGCAAAATAAAATTGTTAAAAATTAAATATATTTTATTATTATTTGTCAATTAAAAAAATATTAAAATCGAATAATATTTTATTTCATATTTTTCGGTATTATATTTTTTGATTATAATTTATAAAATATGACAATATTGAGTAGAATGATCTTTTATTGCATATGTTAATATTGAATACGTGTTAATTATAATAAATCACAAAATTGCATTACATACTTTTAATGATTAATATAAAATATATTTAGAGTTTAATTATAAATCGCAAATGATTTAACGTGAAATTTATAGCTAAAATATTATTTTATTCGTTTATGTACTGTAATATTATAATAATAGCAATTTTATACAATTTCCATGAAAATTAAATAAAATACTCCGGGAACTAATATTAAGCGTCAATATTTTTATACTTTTAATAAATTGTTTCACTATATTACAACACCGTTTTTGTAATTGTACGGATAGGGTGACTAATTGTACGGATAGGATGACTAACTCATATGACTATTATTCCGAGACAAATTATCAAATTAATCAAAACTGCCCGGGACATTCCGGAACAATGAAATTACAATTTTTTACATATATAATTTCATTCATATTTAATTGACTATTTTTATTGCGATTTCGCAGTATTTAGTAACTCAGAGTATTTAAAAACTTAATCATAGAATTCAGAACATTATATTCAAATTGATATATAATTTTAAAATAATATACATTTATGCAAATACATTCATATTATACTTGATCATATTTATTAAACAATTTTTGCTCCTTTCAGGGACAAAACGCGTCACGGTCAGTGTCTGGTCGGAATACCGGGACCAGACACTCTATTCCTGGACTGTCCCGGCTAACGCGGGACGGTCGGTCAGTCTAGCTATGAATGCTGATGATGATGACGCTACATTATAAGCATCTCCTTAAATTACAAGCAAAACTATTCTGACCTCAAATGTCAGATTTATTTAATGGTTCCGAACAAATACATGATCCCATTGAATCTCAACTTTATGAGACAGACGATTACTTACAAATGTCGATTATAATTGTAATGGATTTACATGTATGAATTTGATAATTTAAATATTTTATAATTATTTATAATATATATTTATAATATATTATTATTATTATTATTATTATTATTGTTCATATCTTTCTTCGCACTTTTATTATCACCGAAAATTGATGCTGTGAATTTCTTTAAATTTCGCAGTATAATATCATAATATCATCTTATCTTTAATATAATGAACAATTTTTAGAAATGATCTATTTTTGAGCAGATGTTCGACAACTGATTCAATGGATTTGTGTTATGATGGATCTTTAAATTCTATATCTTTATGAATTCTACGTATTTATTAAAAAATTACTTAATAACTTAATTACTTAATTACTTAACTTAATTACTTGATACTTAATTATTAATAGTAATTATTATTATTATTAATTATTACTCCATTAAAATTAATCATTATAATACTTATAATTAATTATTAATTAATTATTATTTTTCTATTAATCTGTTTAAAATTTTAAAAAATCACAAAAATTATTGTTAAATTAAAATAGATTTTACAAATTGTAATACAATTAAAATTATTGTTATAAATTTACTCTGAATTTTACCTTTCACCGTATTATCGATCCTTCTCTATAGTATTGAAGTCTTTGAAATATAATTGTTATTTATATGTCACGGTATGTACAGAGTGACACATTTATCTTTTTAGTGGTAAGCAAATCGTTCCGCATCAAAAGAGATCAAAATTATTTGTTTAATGTAAAATAAGTTCAAAATGTTCTTCTTTTATTTCAATGCACAATTCAATTGTCCGTACGTAATGTACATAACAATAACATTAACATTGCAAATGTAGTTAAATAGTTTCCTCACAAGGAACTTTACCCAAAGGTGAATTCACGATTTTCCTGAAACTTTGAAAAAATTAAGAACATCATATATAAAGAATTTAAAAAATTAAATTATCTGCTGATACACGTCTGTTATTATTTTTATGTAAATATTGGCGCTTTTCAATTGATTTTTCCATTTTATGCCATTTAAGCACTAAATTCGAAAATATGCATTTTTATGGAAATATATGAAAAATAAGCACTTAAATATGCGTCCATTCTTAATGTAATGGACAGATTCGGACACATCCAAAGTTTTGTAGTGATATCTCAAAGGGAAAAAACATGCATTTCCATACTTTGTGATTCCCTATTAATCATAAACATACATAAAAATCAGTAAATTTAAAATTATATTATTAAACCATCGAAACTTCCAAAATTTAAATACACACATTACGTTAATTGTTGATATGACAACATAGATATTAAGGTTTGGGACACAAAGAAAACGGGTGACATCATTTAATTATAAATTTTTGGAATTAATATTAATGTAAAAGAATATATGCATATTTGAATACATTTACATTGATTTAAATTATACCGATATTTAATAATTAATAACATGTATGTACAGTTATTTCAATATTACCATGTTTTACGTTATAGAAAATCTATATCTTTTCATTGTCAATTTTATTATTTTTTATATTTTCCTTATGTTAAGCAAACAAAGTAATGTTGAAATGACTGTACATGTCATATAAAAATAAATTATTATAAATAAACGCGAAAATCAATATATTTAAATAATGAATAATCAAAACAATTATTAAGGATCATTTTTCGATCATTATTAACGCAAAATGATTACAGAAAACATTTCAATTTATCACTTATAAAATTTAGTTGTAAAATTAAAATAATAATGCATCCTTTAAGAACGCCGCCGCATTTATTTTTAACAACAGCAATACGAGTGGGATATTTGCATAATTATAAAATGTCCATAACATTTGAATATCTTCAGCCACCGCCATATGAGACTAAATGTTATGATTATCTACAAAATGAAGGAACAGATAAACCAAAATCATATAATGATTGTGTTGTTAAATGTGCACGTAATTATGAAATGAAAAAATGCGGTTTTAATATGAATTGGAATTATAACATCATTCAAATAAATAAAACATTAACAATCAATGAAATGTGCGACGATAAAACAAAATTGTAAAGTATCGAAAAATGAAATATTAAATCATTGTAATAAAATATGTCCATTCGATTGTGTAAAATATCATTATCATTGGGATAATATACTTTCAAAAGAAACTAATAAAAATGTTATTTCAATGATATTTGAACGATTAAATCGTGAAGAACAATATTATTATTATTTACCAATGATGACATTTAAGGATTATATCTGTTCTTTCGGTGGATTATTGGGGTTATGGTATGGAATCTCTGCGATTAAACTATGTGTGGTCATTAATAAATTTTTAAGTATTATTTATCCAAAATTAACTGCTAAATTTAATATTTTATATATTGAGAGTATCTTTGAACCATTGTTGAAGTTTGTATTATTTTGCTTAATGATAATTCAAATATGGCAATTAATTATTAATTATACATCATATGAAACTATTGTAAGAATTCAATATGATACAAAATATTATTTTCCACCGTTTCGTGTCTCAAAAGATTTTCAAATTAATGATAATATTATTGAATTGAAAGACCGTAAAAACCTTTCAATTTTATTGAATGATTTAACAAATAATTTCGAATCAAATATAATTTGTAATGTTATTATTAATGATAAAAAATTTAATTGTGAAAAATTTATAAATATAATTGAAAATATGCTTTTATTTTCGAATTCACGTTTCAAAAATCAGGGAATAGTAGTTTTTGATTATTTCAGTAAAATTAACCGCGAATATCATTTATTGAATATCTCAATGAATTACGAAAAATTCTATTTATTATTATCCTTTAAAAGTATTGAAAATACACGCATACAATTGGTATTCCAAAATATTTATTTTTTTAATTTAAATATGGAAAATTCAATTAATTTCTACAAAATTTTCTATTCTCTGCAAATAATTGAATTTTTGCCATCGCCATATTCTGATTGTATAAATTATGGAAAATTAATTATAGGGCCTCATATTTGTGCTTTACAATGTTTTCTCGAATCAAATGATTGTGAAAATATGTATTTAAGTGCACCCTATAAATTATTTATTTGCAGAAATAGCAAAACTAATGTGAATTGCGTGATAATCATGCGTTTCACAAAAATATTTCGAAAGTTTTTTATATTTATCCAAATGAATTATCTCAAATAAAATTCGTATATATTCCCAAAAAAGATTTATTGCAACTCATTTATGATATCGGAGGTTTTTTGGATTGTTTTTTGGGATATCAATAGTTTCATTATATGATTTGTTATATTATTATTTATTAAATTTGTTTAAACATTTAGCTTTATATTTAATAGTATTTATGTATCACTTTAAAAAAATAATTTTGTATTCGATTCTAATTTTAAAATGTATTATAGCTTTCATTATTACATTAATACACAAATCATTAACGTGCACATTTTAATTTTAATTTTTAATTATTTTATTAATATTATTAATCATTTCAATATTGTAAATAATGATTATAAATAATAACGCATATAATATAGTTTTAATATATTTCGTGCATAAACATATTTGTGTTTTTCTGATTTGTTTTTGATTTTTAGAGAAATTAATGACTCTGATACACACCCGGCCAGACTATAGGTTTTTTCGGGTCCCAAG
>LBFL01009268.1:1572-15108 GCA_000988845.1 Hypochthonius rufulus
CATAGGATCGCATACCGCATACCTTCACATAAAAAGGCAGAACATAATAATTTGCATTACTCTTAAGTCATTGGTATGAAAGTTTTGTTTTATAAGAATTGATTGGATTAGAGATTTGTTCATAATATACATGCAGATAATATATATATGTTTTTGTCTCATTTCCGTTAGAGCTAAACCATGTATTTAAACTTTAAACTTAAGACATACCACTCCTGAATTTCGCTTCGGGGCATTTTGGTTGAGGCTCCCGCATACCAACGTATGCGTGTGTGTATGTGAGTGTGTATCTGAGTGTGTGAGTGAGTAATAGAGAGAGAGTGAATGAAAAGAGAGTGATGCGAGGGAATGACTCTTTTTGAACTTCGTGAACACACAAAATGTTTATGTTCGAATTCATAACTTTTGTTTTATATATTGAACAGGGACTTACGTTTAAGATGTTAGAGGTAAATATCAACATTTATCTATTATTATCAAAAATATTAATAATTTTCGTGAAACGACTAAATCCCGATCGGAGCAAAAGGCTTATATATTGTCTTAACAATTTTATTTGTACGCTATTGTAACATATATGGTCAAAAGCAATAAATAATAACTTATATTGTTATTTAGTTATTAATTTTCCTCAAAAATTTATTTTTAGATAAAATCCGAAACTCATTTACCCGAATGTGATCCTTGGGCAGTGTGCAGCAAAATCGACACATATTCAATACCGTGGACCGAAAGATTTTGTCGATGCAGCGGAACGATATGTTCCGATTCATTGGACCACGGCGATGGGCATACAATTGTTGACAAAACACGTCAACTAAAGGTTAGTCTATTGCTTTAAAAATTATCTTTGCATGAGTTAAGCTTAACAATAGTTGTTTATCGTTTGGTTCAGTAAATAGTCTTTTAGTACTATTAACACCATTTTTAATGAAATACAATTAATATGATTAATTGAAAAATACTTTCCGCTTAATAATGATGAATTTGAGTGTGAATCATGTTTTACTTAAAAACAGAAACAAATAAAATATATTTTACTAATGTATTGAATTAATTATTAGATATGTGAGCCGATACATAAATTGCGAATCTGTCGGTTATTCCGTGACGTGACATGGACATTGTCGAGTTACCCCAACAATACCACGAGCCAAAGAGTTAATTGTGTGTGCCCAAAAAATAGTGTCGCGTATATATTCAAACATCAAGTTTTTCACACCAATGATGGCATAGGATATGAGTATTATTTCGCGTGTTCTCCCGAAAGCGTAAGTATTATTTTTTTACTTTTTACTATTTATTATTTAACATAACATTTTCCTTTTTGTAACAAATTATAAATTTTTATTTTGAAAAAACACTAAACGAAACATGAATTAACTATTATATCAATAGCCCCACAACATAAATAATAACTATTTTATTACCTTAAAAAGTTACATTATGGAGGTTTTAAAGTAATAGTTTATCCGTCGTCCTTTATTATCAACAAATGTCATAATATTTTAATTGTGATACGATTAAATACTGTTTTATCAATATTTAAAAGGAAATTTCATATCAAATTTTGAAATTGATTTTCGAAAATCGTATATAAACGTATATAAAAAATCGATAGCGAAAACGGAATATATATGTAGAGATAAAATATGGATTAAATTAGTGTTATTCTAATTACTTTACACAGAAATTAAAATGCCAACGCAAAGAGCCGTGTCGACTGTTCACTGTTCGTAAAAGGCCTGATATTGAAGAAGTCAACACAAACACACTATGCCAATGCCCGCGGGGACATTCATGTCCCACACATCATAAAGAATTAAACGTAATCCCTGGAAGTGTCTGTCCTCACGATCATATAAGGACATATGTTGCGTATTGCATCACCGAATCCACGTAAATAATTATAATTATCATAATTACACATATAACCATTATCATTGCTGTTTTATAATCTGTAGAAATCTCGAAAGTAATGTTATCAAAGTTTTCAGTCATTAAGAGATGGGCCATTATTTCATCTCATCATTCAGAGTGAATCAAATTAATTGCAACTGTCGATTAACTCACCATAACACTATAATTAGAATTATTCTAATAGAATACCTCGAATCATACATTATAGTATTAACTAATATTTCAAATCATATCTGAATCATTAGACTACTAAAGTAGTGTAAGAATTAGAGATAAGGAATTTCTGCCAAAATTCTGTACATGAATTCTGTACATGGATTGTTAATAGAGGTCAACTTTGTTAACAGAGGTCAACTTTGTTAATAGAGGTAAATTTTGTTAAATCAAATTTTGTTATTGAATCGAATGTAAAATTTGTACATAAATATTAAAAAATAAACTTATTTTGTTAGTTTTAAAGTTACACTTATCCAATTGTGCCGTTTATTCCCATAATTTACTTTTTTAATCAAACTATTTGTGTAGGACTGTTCTGTAACAACCGAAATGTCCAATTTATGAGATGAATTACATAATTGACACCTTTAAATGGTATAGAAACATATAGAAAATATTGAACTGTCAAATAATGACCCATAAGAGTTTCCTATGCTGTCATAGCAAACTTAAAAGAGTTCAGATTGATTAATCGTATATATTGTGAAAAAAGTATGAAATAAGTAACGCACGGATTTATATTGTCACGCATCGGTTATCTTAAGAGTCATCTCTATTTATTTATGAATTGATTGGTCCATACTATAATACGATAATAATTTTAGTACTAAACGTTGAACTTGATTTGTAATCTGATAATTGCATGTTATAGTGGATCTTACAGTACATCTTTAACGGGACGGGTTATTTAACACAAAAGCCCAAATACCAAAATCATGCATTCAGGTTGCCGATTGACCTTAACTATGCGATATATTAAGCTAATAATGGCACAATTTCTTTTATAAGTTACACTCCGTCCGTATAAAGTGTCACTATAATCCGTTACTATAATTAAGTTCGTCTCAACTGCTTCAATATGATATTTACAAGTTATTCATCATTTGTCTGCATCGCTATTACAATATTTAATTCTAATACTTATGGGTTATCAATAACAACGAAAACTCATAATAATAAAGTTACGTTTAACGTACGCGATAAGCCACAAACTTATGTCGATGTTTCAGCACTGCATGACTCAAATAATGTAAGTTTTACATGCAAATATATAATGAACATTAGAGTATTGTCTTTTCTATATTTTTTATTTATAATTCAATATAAATTTCCATATAACATTTAACTCTACCATATGATGAACTGACTTAAAATCATAAACTACTAAATCGGTCTATAATTTCCTTACGGTGTTTCTCAATGAAATTCTGAGTTAAAAATTTCAATGTAAACAAAAGTTATGCATTTCCTTTAACTACTGCTGTATTCTTATAGAAGTTTATGCGTATAAAAATATCTCATTCCTAATAAATTATTAATAAACTTTCGCTTAAACTAAACATTATTCATAAATAAATACAGACAATTGAAGTATTGAACATTGAAGTTCGTAACAGATTAGGCTTTTCTTAATAAATTTTCCTAATTTTATCTCATGTTTTAAAAATGGAATTCTCAAAAAGTCTCATTAAATAAAACTCAATTTACTTCTACGAAACCATACTGAAAACATAACACTTCTGACAGCGTAATTTATAAATTAATTCATAAATTAAAATTTTGTAAAAATTTATGATAAAATCAAAACATGTTTCAGAGTTTATCAGAAAATCACAAAAAACTTAATATATAATTTTATAAGAATTTTCAGGTCAGAAACGGCTCAAATACAGGACCCAAATTTCGGCACACTCTACCTGAATGTGCGACACAACAGGTATGATAATTATATAATTATATACCGAATCAATTAATTAATTTTGTTTCCTAAAATTAGGTTTGTAATGCACTGTTTGTGCGAATGAATCACACTCAACGTCTTTGTGAATGTCCGAGTAACTTCAATTGGGAATGCTCTTCAGACCCAAATTCTGGCGATGGTCACACAATTGAACTCACACGAAGATACGACAAAAAAGTAAGATAAATAATAAATGCTAACATAAGCATACCGATAGAATAATCTACTGACATTGAAACCCATTAAAAAACCCATTAATTAATCAGGTATATACTCAAGTAAAACTGTGCGAACCTTTAATGAGCGTTCGTTCGTGCAAAAAGCCGACCGATTGGACATTATTAGCATTGCAAAGCGAAAGGAATGGAAAAGCACATTATGTGGTCGTATGTAAATGTCCCGATTCAGCTCAACTCGAAGGACCGTACACTCATTCACATCCTCCATATGCACGAGTTCCTGGAATAAGAGTTTACGGAATGCTCTGTTCTCAGGGGTCACGAAGAGGAAAAGCGAGTACCAACATCAGTGGGGGTACATTTAATCATAAATGATTTTCTCTTTTAACGAAACTTAAATTCCAGAGAAAGAAAGTGAATATCCTGAATTTCCATGGGATCTTGCGTATGCTGTCCTTAACGCAACAGCTTTACAGGGAATATGGAAATGATGCGTTTAGTTTATCGTCAGTTTCATCAGCGAAGACATTTTCATATTAAGTTATTCGATATGTATTTTTAACTATTTTCAAAGTCATTGAATATGGCAAATTCATAAGTTGAGTTTAGTTTTATGCGGAGCATAAAATAAAATTTACGGAAATTATTTTTTTAACTGATATAAGCGCGTATAAAATCGCCTTTAAAAGTCAATAAATACCTTTCTTTATAAGAAATTCTAAAGAATAAATTAACTCACCTAAAACTTCACTATTTACTTGAATATTACATGAGTACATCGCTGCCATTAGACGCTGGGGTTGTGCCTGAAACGACTTTCTGCAGCATTCTTTTACTGTCGACATAATCTGACCGCTGAAAGGTCCATAAGGATCGTGTTGAATCGATTTANNNNCTAAAGATGCCAATTGAAAGCCGCTGACAAAACTATCGTCGAATTCGAGTCTATGATCAGTTTGTAAATTCGTGTTTATATTGTCATTGGATTTATTGAAATTCCAAATATTTAAATTGATATAATCGGACGCACAATTCATAAGAATATTGGGACCGCAATATTTAGGTCCGAGTGACCATATACAATTAACACACTCAGGATTCCATTCGGCATCACGAAACGCTATTTCCAAATTCTTTTTAAATTCTTCAATCGCTGCTAACATTTGAGACGAATAATTTTCTAATATTAATTTTCCTTTAGATGATTGTCGCTGACGTTTCGTTATAACTTTGATAATATCCACATTTTCACACAATAGTTTAGTCACTTCTGAAGGCAAAGGTTTCGCCTTCATTTTAATCATTGAATTTTTATTTGGTGTAAACATTTCAATGTGATTATGACTCTCTCCAACAGCAGCATCTTTTTCAACGATCTTTTCATTTGCCATATCCATCTTCGGCTGAGGTATGATCGATTCCCGAAACGGGACAATCGGCGGCGAACGATTAATTTCAATACCGGCATATGATTGAATCAAATCATCGATACATTTTTCTAAATGCACTTCACCGGTCGTTATAATGATATGTTCGCCCGATTCTTGTAGTTTCACCTCAACACACGGATCCGCCTGATTTAATAACTTTAAACCATTAATAAGTTTAGGCATTTCTGACGGATTTTGAGGTTCTAATGCGACCCTTAATATTGGGACAGATGCAGATAAATGTAAATCAATGAATGATGGAAAATACAATGAATTGGAAATTGTCGCTGATCTTAAAATATGTTTCTCCAAACCCCGTATTCCGAAAATATTTCCGGCAGATACTTCTTCGAGTGTCTCTAATTCTTTTCCCATCATTATATACAAATCCTTAATTTCAGCAATTGTCACGTGCTGATGCGACGATAGATCAGAAAGGGTTAAATTAGGATCGATTTCTGTATTTGTTATATTTGAAGGATCATGTTTCGGACCCAAAACATAAAGTTTATCTCCTTTTTTAACTCTTCCACTAAATATGCGTGCGAATGCAATAAAAACATTATCATCTCCGGTATTAGAATCTACTATTTCCTCAAATCGATTGTCTTTAGATGCATCACAATCATCACTTTTAACATCGATCGGTGTTTTATTTTTATTTCTATTCTCTTCGATTTGTATTCTCTTCTGTATTATTTCTTCGACAGTCAATGGCTGCGGTCGGTATTGTGGTAAATGACGTTTCTCTGTCGAAAACATTTTTGAAACACATATAATAATAGGGGCATCAACAGACGGAGAACATTCAATTAAATGAGTTTTAAGTTTTTGAGTTTCCTGTGGTAACGAATTGAATGATCGCGTATTCGAACACATCAAACGTTCGGCGCGTTCTTCTTTTATGTCACATGGACTCGGGATTATCGTACAGACCATACTAAGGACAGCATCGGACAGCGGCAACCATTGTGAGAGAACAGTTTGCAATTGGGTACGGGCATCGCAGCGATTCGAATCATGATTCGTGAATTTTACATTTAAAGAATTGACAATCTTTTCAATACCAATTTTGTCGCGACGGACAAGAATTGTGTCATAAACAGAAAATATATTTTCGAGAACTAAAGTCACAAATAATGGTTTTTTTGCTTTTGATTGTGCACCCTTCAAAATTCTCTTCTCTTTCATATTAATATAAAAGTCACCCCATAATGTCTTATGCAAAATCTCTTTCCGTATCCCGAGTTTATTCGACAGAAATGTACTAAAAGATTTAATAGTAAAACCCCATCCGTCGATTGCACTGCAAAACACGACATTCCCATATTCGGGTGAAAAATATACTGCTGAATCATCATATTCTTCGAGACCCGAACTCCAATCGTATGTCTTTCGAGTCAAATCAGTTTCTGAGTTACTTATTGATGTACGTTTTGGAGTCGCATCACCATCACCACCATTGGATGTACTCTTTCCTAATATGTCAGTGGTCAAAAGTTCCCCGAGAAATGCATTTATCTGTTCCAATATTTGCTGCAAATGAATATATGCATCGAGAGGTGTCATTTGCCGCTCAATAATGAGGCGATCGATTTTATTTAATACGAGTACGGGTGTAATACCCTCGAACCACGCCTGTTGTAGTGAGGACTTTGTCTGGGAACAGACACCTTCGATCACATCTATTACCAGTATCGCGCCATCGCAGAGGCGTATTCCCGTGGAGACCTCACCGAAGAAGTCGACGTGTCCCGGAGAGTCGATTATGTTTATTAAATAATCATCACTATTATCTGATTAATCATATACAATTATTATTATAAAATATCAGTAAATGGTGCATCACGTGTATGCATACCGTGTGTATGTACGATAGATATGGAACTGCTCTTCATGGTAATGCCCCTCTCCTGTTCGTCGCGGCGACTGTCCAAATATCGCAATTTACCGGACATTCTCTTCGATATGATACCATTACTTGCAATTAATGCATCAGCTAATGTCGTTTTGCCTAAAGGAATCATATCATTTTACATATAATTTTATGAAATTTATTTCAATTCATGTCACTATGAACATCCGCACACACATACCATGATCGACATGTGCCAATATACAAATGTTACGGATATTTTTCACATTATTCTGCAGATTAATAATTTTTGCTTTGATTTGACTCTTCATTTTATAAATAAATTAATGTTCTATTTTTAAAATTTCAAAAATATAGTATTGCAATTGGATTTTGCAATACGATTACATATGTACAAATTGCAACACACGTGATGTGATTTACGCACGTGTTTAGTATGATGCCATAACCACCATAACTTTTGACGTTAGTGATGATTTCGCAATGTTTATGCATAATTTGTCGCGACAAATGTAATTAATGTAAAGCATAACAGTAAATTATGGCGGTTATTTTCAAATTGAAATGATTAATTTTAAAATAATGAAATCATTTTTAATATAAATTCACTATAATAATAAACAGATAAATAATACAATTGATTGTATTATATCAAATTTCACTGATAAAATAAATAAATGACTGTACAAATTGAATCGACAGTATTTTAGAGCATTTTTTCCTTAAAAATATTAATTAATTACATTAATAATTAATAATTAATATAATTAATTAATATAATTAATAAATTAAATGATTATTTTGCATGACTCAATACGTGTTTATCCCATTTGAGGGATCAAATTACTGAATGTCAATTCAATTGATTATTTATTATTTGATTCTGAAAAATTCGTTAAAAACATTGTAACGTGATTAATCGAACATAACGTGTAACACATACACGTGCCAACTCAATCCAACTCAATACACGTGCCAACTCAAAAGAGTGTCAACAGTTTCGTGAGAATTTTCTGGAAATGTCCTGAATTTGCAATTTTTGCAATACTTTCGTAATATTTCGTTACGCATTTAAAGTTATCAGTGATAAATTATCTCACAATAAATTCCTTTATTTGCGTAATCATTACTGTAGATTAATTTGGAAATGTAAAGTGTAAAAATAGAATTTACTTAAAAAAGAAAACATTAAATTAGTGAAAATGAGTGTAATGATAATGTACTGAATTTGCACATTTAATGATAGGAAAGTTATTCTGACGTCACCATTATTCATTATAATTGATGTGCGCATGCGTAGCATTTTTAGCACCAAATAGAGTCACACTGAAACTATTGATGTCATACGATGTATTTCTATGTCCGTCTGTTTATGAATTTCGTTTTATCTTTACTTTTCATTGAAAATCATTGAAAATCATTGAATTCGTATGTCAAAACGTTTTTAATTTTACATTTTAATATAAAACAATCGTTTATCTTATAAATTGTTATAAAAGTGCGTGAAATTTTACATTTAAAATCATAAAATACAATATTATTGAGCGTCACACATTTACCGGCACTTTTTTAATCATTAACATTTGATCATAAGAATAAAATGACAGGTATAATGGAGTCGAATGATATCGATACGGACTTAAGCATCGATAACGTGACTCATTTGATTCACCGTCCCATGAAAAGAGATGAGACGTGGTATTTGATAGACAAGAAATGGTTCGAACACTGCAAATTGTATCTCAACGAAAAGGAAACGGTTAATAATCCCGGACCTTTAGACAACTCTAATCTGTTTAAATCGAGCGACGGTTGCGAGTTACGGGAGAGACTTCAGGAGGAACTCGACTATTTGTTTGTGCCGGAAGAGGCGTGGAATTTGCTCGTTAATCACTTTGGTTTATCGGATGAGAATCACATTATTAAGCGTCCGGTCATAGAACAGGGAAAGTTTTCGTCGTATTGTATGGTGGAAGTGTATCCAATCGAACTCAAACTGTGTCTTTACGGTGCGAAAGAGGATATTATTGTGAAACCCTTCAGCAGAATCACGACGTTAGCTGAGGTCGAAAATCAAATGCGACGATTGTTTAATATCGATTCGAATAAAGAGACTCAATTATGGGCCAATGGAACCGTACTTAATGCTCATAATGAATTAGTGGCGTCATCCGTATCTTCATCATCATCTTCGAAAATGAACGATAACCAAACACTGAACGATGCGGGACTCCATAGTGGTACCATAGTAACTCTAGAGGTGCGTAATATGGACAGTACTTGGCCATCGTCACGCCCCCGGTACGGCGCTGTCGCCACACGGTCATCCAAGTCTGTGCCCGGACTTTGCGGACTCATGAATTTGGGTAACACATGCTTTATGAACAGTGCGCTCCAATGTTTGTCTAACACCGGACCATTGACCCAATTCATAATAAGTGACCAGTATTGGCAGGAACTAAATCTCGATAATCCGTTGGGAATGAATGGGGAAATCGCGAAGAGTTATGCGGACCTAATCAAGGCCATTTGGTCGGGTTCCCACTCGTGTCTTGCACCACGTGAGTTCAAATTGGCGGTCGGTCGGTTCGCACCCCAATTCAGTGGTTTCGCTCAACAGGACTGTCAGGAACTGATGGCGTTTCTTTTGGACGGTCTTCACGAGGATTTGAATCGTGTCAAAAAGAAGCCATACATAGAGTCGAAAGTCGACGTCGACCCGCGTCCCGATGAGATCGTCGCGGCCGAATCGTGGGATAATTACAAGAAACGCAACGACAGCATTATCGTCGACACGTTTCATGCCCTCCTCAAGTCTACTCTCGTATGTCCCGACTGTACACTTATCAGCGTCACATTCGACCCGTTCTGTTATTTGAGTCTTCCTCTTCCTGTTAAGGTAATTCTATAAATTATTGTAAATTATTTGTATTGATTTAACATATCACAGAGAGAGCGTCCGATTGACCTCATCTTTGTCCCGGCGCTGACCCAAAATTACGCTGATAATGAAATGGCCGAACAAATCCGAGCGATTCAAATATCGCGTCTCTCAATACCAAAGTATGGGGTCATATCAGACATATGTAATTCTGTCGCGAAAGTTATTAATGACAGCGGATTACTTAAGCATACAGTTGAGGGTGACAAATTATTGGTGACAGACGTGTATAATCATCGATTTCACAAATTATTTTCTAATGAAGAATCGTATAATGCACAACTCGATGATGTGGTTGTGTATGAGACGATGGATGATGTCATATCAATACCCGTTTACCTCAGGGAAATTAAGACTGACGATTCTACCACATTATTCGGCAGACCCTTTCTAATTGCTATTAATGACTCCAATTACGAGACCATTTATGATGCAGTGACAAATCAATTGAAGCGATACATGAAAATGCCATCGTCTGAAGAAGAATCGGACTCAGATGAGGGTGTTGCTGAATGCGAACGGACAGAAAAAGATCGATTTAATCTAAGTATGGTCAACTCATTCGGGACTATCGAAATCGAGCGTTTGGATCGGTCCAAACCGTTCAAATTGACCAATAAGTGTTATTTGGCTGTGGATTTCCCATCACGGGTCAAAACCAAGTATTTCAATGAATCAGAAATCGATAATTTATATAAATTACCGATTCAAAAGCCAATAAATTCAACAGCAAAAACATCGATACCATTGTCTGAATGTATCGCTCAATTCACAAATACTGAAAGACTCGGCGCTGATGACCCATGGTATTGTCCCCGATGCAAGAAACATCAAATGGCGAGCAAAAAATTCGACTTATGGTATGTGTTACATTTATTTGGGATAAGTTTTATTGTGTTTTTGTTACAGGACTTTACCGAAAGTGCTTATCATTCACTTGAAGCGGTTCTCATATTCGCGCATATACCGTGACAAATTGGATACGTTCGTTGACTTCCCACTGACAGACCTCGATATGGGAGAGTATGTCTTAAACAATCCCACTAATGAATCGATGCTCTACGACCTCATCGCTGTCGCCAATCATTACGGAGGTCTCGGGGGAGGTCATTACACTGCATACGCCAAGAACAGCACCACCGAAAGTTGGCATTACTTCGATGATTCAAATGTCAGTTATTCGAGTGAAGAAAATGTCGCGTCAAAAGCTGCTTATGTTTTGTTTTACAAAAGGAGGGAATGAAAATATATTTAATGTTTTCAGGAATTAATCAATTAGTTTATTCCTCTTTATGTTAATATTTTATTTAAACTAAATTTATTGTTTAGATTTTCTTCTCTCATTATATATAATATTCAACTCTTATTAGAATCAAATTGAACATCTTTATTTAATACGCCATTAAAATTTAGTGACAGAATATTTCGTTTAAGAAAATTGTGATTTTTATTTAAAAAATGATAATTTTAAATTCTAAAAAAGTAGTTGTGTTGAGAGTGCAGACATTTTCGTATATATAATATAATATAATATATATAAATATTACATTATCCTTAAAATCTAAAAAATTGCGTATAAAAATAGGGAAAATTTTAAAAATCGGGGTATAAAGTTGAATCGGACTCATTTTTATAAGAATCGACTTCTCTGACCGGTGATAAATAAAATGAATCGTCAGGGATTTCTCGTGGAGGAATGTATTCGAATGTACTCATATCTGCCAAATGAAACGAATAATCGAGTGCGGAGAGACGATTTCCTTTAATCACTCGATTTTCCGATTCTTTTTTAATCTTTTCAATTAATGATCGTTTATCCTTTACTTTTGTGTCCGACAGTCGAATGTCGAACTTCAATTTCTGAACGCACATTCTGTTTTTAATCGAATCCCTTCTCTTTGCAATGATCGGATTATTCAGTAATTCGCTTCTTTTAATTGATGTTAAATGTTTCAAATGTTCGAGAAGTGTTATCATTTGGTTTTGTGTATTGTTTAACCCCCGAAAACGCATCGATTCAGCATATGACGATACAGTATTGTCTAATCCTTTTACGGATTCCGGTGGTACTATAAAATTTAATTCATCATTAATCATAAATATCATTATATTCATATAAAAATCATACTCTTCTGTAGCATATCATTATACACTTCCACTTGACGTGCGATCGTTTCAAATTTACAGTTTTGTGCATTCCCCGATTCATCGCATTGTTTCGTCGAAAGCGGACTTTTCTCTGCAATTTGAATGGCGTTATTAAATATTTCACGTCCATTATTATCCTTTTCGTTTTCTAATCGAATCTCATCCTTTAATTTGCGTATTTCAATGATCATTTCACTATAATGTGTGCATTTATCTCCATTCGCATTCACTTCGCAATCCTCAAATTTAATTTCTTGTAAATTGTTTGACATTTCCCGATCCGTTTCAATCAATTCTTTGAGAGCATTGATTTTACCCAAAAAATTATTGATTTTCTCATTACAATATTCAAATCTCTCATCAATTTTCTTAATGATCTCATCGCGTGAATCTAAATGTTTCTTAATGAGTGCATTAACATTTTGTGCGTTAATATCTGCATTAATTGTTGCATTTTTACCGCCATATTTAAGTGCAATTACATAATTTGACAGCTCTAAATAGAGATGACAAAACCCATCACCGCCCGGACTGACAAAATATATGGGAATTACACGAGGAAAATGCGCGTGCGGATTCTATACAATTGTGAACATATATTAGAAATTTCATATTAAATATAATATAATTTTACTTTAGCGATGTCTTTGATCCATTCACGTGCATTCGCACCGAAATCGGTCTTTTGTTTCGCATCTTTAATTGGAAAACACGACTTAAATCGGGAAAAACATTCATCCGCATTATAACATTTCAATAGAAAATATGTCATTAATTCAAATGTTCTTTGATTCGGTTTAATGAGAGAATCGCTGTTAAATTAAAACATAAATTAACATACAATTGTTTAATTAATTTTTTCAATTCATACGCTGTTAATTGAAATGAGTGATTCATTCTGATGCAATACGATTCAAACCCCAATAATTTTAAATTACCAAAGAGTGCATCGGTTAATATATTACCATTTATTTCCATTTCAATTGAATTATGCAATTTAATCGTTAAAATATTAAATAAAATGACTAAACTCGAGTCATATGATACGAGTCAAGAGTTGCATTAAACGAAAAAATTTGGCGCTA
>LBFL01009290.1:0-15977 GCA_000988845.1 Hypochthonius rufulus
TAAAAGATTTTCTCTGATTAATATTATCTTAAAATGTTTAATAAATATTTTATGCGTGTAAAAAAATCTTCACAATTAATGTAACTAAATTCGAATAGTTTTTCAATAACTATTATTAAAATCTTGAAAATTTATGATTAAGAAAATTTATTTTTATTATAATTTTCTATATAATTTTTTTCAACCTAAAAATTTGAGTATATTTGTAAATTTAATTTAATGAAAAAGTGACGTGTCTCTTTAGAATGTTTCATTTTACAAGGATTATAACGTATATCCGTGTTTCTTAATAATTCAGTGGGGTAATATGGGATATGAAATGTCACACACTTTGTCCTATTGATAAGTGTCATATCAATAAAAGAGTAATCTTAAATTAGAATTATAAAGTGAAACCCAATTTAAGACCTTAGCATTGATCAACAACATATTGTTGCGTTCCCAAAAAACACTGTAACATGAACATCCTTTATTTGCGATAACAGAATTTGAGTCCATATATAAATTGGTAATTACCAAAGACATCCCTGCTTTTTTCATCATAAAGTTTTGAAAGGACAACAATGAAATTCGCACTCTGTTTTATAACTCTTTTTATTGCAGCAATTGGTATGTAATTATAATTCAATTCAAATATTAATTATGCAATAAATATTAAATCATGCAATAAATTGAAAAAAATTAATTAATTAATTGCTATATTTTTTGCTATTTTAATTAAATTTAATTAATCCTTTCCATAACTATTGTCAATATACTGACCATATTGTCGCTATGCTAAAGTCCTTATAAACAACAATGTATTTTGCGAACGTTGCAACGTTTGGCAGCATTTTCTAATTATTATTGCCATATAAAGAGTTAAATATTTTAATCACTAATCCAATTAAATTTTTTAATCTATAATCCAATTAAATTTTTTAATCTATAATCCAATAAATCCTTTAATTCATTAGCTGCACCGCTCGATGATGCGGAAATAATCGAAAAGACCCAAAGGGAAATCGGGAAGATTATGCAAGAGGTTCGCGAGGACTTCGAGAGAATGCATCGTGAAGAGAGAGTTTTTGAAATAAATGCCCATAATATTAGACATGAACTGATTGTGGAACTCGATGTTCTCCTTTCGAAACAAAAGGCTGTGGAAAAGCATATTTCTGATGAATTAGCGAAGAACCCCAAAGATATGGTCCATAAATGGACACTCGAGACTGAACTCGATGCTATCAAAGTGTTGGCAGCTCATCTCGCACAATTGGAGAAGAGATTAAAGGCTCAACAGGGACATGAATGTATGTATAACAATCCACATAAACCTCTCTAACATAAACATCATTTTTATGATTTTTACATCATTCTGAAATAGCAAATATTTAGCAATGGGAATTTTAACAAATTTTTGATTATTTAGGATAATGGATCATTAATGATACATTATAATAGATTATATAAATGTACAGTTATTTCAATATTACAATGCTTGACTATGCAAAAAATCTATATATTTTTTTCATCAATTCAATTATTTTTAAATATTTTCAATATACATCTTTTAAGCAAACATGGTAATATTGACATTTCTTTACAATTTTCCAAATATAAGGATGTTTTGATTTTTAAAATGAGATTTAGGGTGCATTAAAATATATTTATTATTATTTATTAATTTTATATAATGTATACATTTAATTAAATAGTCTCAAGTGATGAATCCAGTGACGATGTTTATGATGAGGCTGAAAATGAAAAGATTCGCCATGAAATTCAAATGAAAGTAGAAGAGGCACGTAAGGAATTGTTCCATATTATACATATGGCGCATATGTATGAGACATCGACTAAGAAAGCTGAAGAGAAAAAGTTGATCATCGCTGAGATCGACAAATTCATGCCCGTGATGAGAGCACTCGAGAAGACTCTCGATGCTGAAATCGCCAAAAAGAAAGAGGATCCTCTCCATATGTGGATTTTGGAAACCGAAAGAGATATGCTTAAGACTATGGACAAACACATCAATGATTTGGAAATGAGATTCAAAGCCGAAAAGACATGTATGTAATCATTATTATACTAATACTCTATAACCAGTGTTCGCCAAAGGGGGTATGTGGGTAGGGTGCAGTTCTCCCTTCCCAGAATTTCGAAAAACCGGGACCCCCTTCAAGAAAATTGGGAAATTTCAGGACCTCCCACAGAAAACTGAAAATTTTAGTACCCATTTTTCAATTAAAACTAAGAAATTTTAAGTTTTTTTTGACAAATCGTATATATTTTAACCTGTTTAATCATAATATAACGTTATATTTCTTATATTAAGTAAAACTAAGATTTTAGGACCCCCGCTAAAAAATGGAAATTGAGTGGGGTGTGGGTGACATGCGATAGATCCCCCCCCTCCCCAAGATATCAGACCTTGGCAAATACTGTTTATAACGTAAACTCCCCTCTAACGGAAATATTACCTCTATGTGTAAACAAATTCTTAGATCTGAAAGATATAAATTGTTTCAATTTTAATCGCTGCAATTTAAAAACATTTTAGTAATAATTACTATAATAATTATTACGAGTATTAATTATAAATAAAAATCTCTCCCTCAATATATTTAGAGAGGCTTAGGCATGCTTTTATTGTTAAGGTGATTCTATAACTTAAATTTTACTTCACCCAAAAATTTTATTATTCAAAATGTGGAAAATATTCTGAAATTATCCTCTCTTAAAGCAAATATTCCTCCGTGAAATATTTTATAACGTGAACAGATCTGTCTAGGATCAGTTCATATGCATTTTCATATCGTTAATACCTTCCCTGGTTTAAACAAAAATTTTGCATCTCAATATGTTTATGTTATGGTGTTTTATGTGTACTCAAAGCAATATACTCTAGATTATTCTTAAGTAAAAAACTAAAGAAATTTTTAATTATCATAACAGTCGATGAGGATGAGACATACGCTGATGTCCCCGACAAAGAATGGGAAGAAACAATGCGAACAATCGGGAGAAACGCAATGGAAGCGTACGTTCACTTTGAAGATCTCTTAAGAAAAGAAAGAGAACATAACCATATGGTTGCGGCCGAAAAAACACGTCTCATCGCTGATTTGGACAAAACAATCCCAAAATTGAAGGCCGTTGAAAAGACAATTAAAGACGAAATCGCGAAAAAACACGAAAATGAGTTATTAAATTGGGCACTTCAGGCACAACTCGATGGGGTGAAACTTCTCGAAGTTGATTTGGCTAAATTAGAGGCACGGCTTAAGATGAAATAAACCAAAACAAATTATAAGAATATATTTAAATATTTAATTTAATTATTGTTATTATTTTTTCTCAGCATAAATTAATATGTGAATAAATAATAATAAATATTTAAATTATGATCTCCTTACATGATTTAGAAATTATAAAAGTCCATTCAATAGTTTTATAATATATAAATGATTTATAAATTAAAGGTTTAACTGAACCAAATATGCCAAAACTTAATATTTTTAACATTTAATATAACAAATTTAGTGTTATAAATTACAGTGTAATATAAATAATAATAGCGAAATATTAGGGTTTCGTTTAAAATAGATTAATCATCAAATGTTAATAATACTTTATCATTCAATCATTAACTTTTTCCATGTGCTGTTATGAGAAATTAGTTTCGATACTAATTTTACTGTAAATATATTCGACTCCAATTATGACGATCCCAATGAATAGGTTCATTATGATATGTACAGACAAACCTCCAAAAATTGAACATATTGCGGTTCAAAATTTTTATTCAAGATAAGGAGGTTTTCAAGTTATAGAGGTTCATTCATAATGCAAACCAATAGAATTGGGCTATAAGAATCTATTCAAGTTGTAGAGGTTTTCAAGTTATAGAAGGTTCAAGTTACAGAGGTTTTTGTGTATTGTTTAGCATAGGATTTAAATTATTTTATAAATTATAATGCACATAAAACTCTTACTAACGTAAATAACCTCTATTACGTAAACACAATTCTTTTGCTCGATTGATATAAATCTTTACTGTTTAACTTCTGTAACATAAAATCTTATCCATCATAGACAAGAATTTTAACTGCAATATGTTGTCATTAGAGAGGCTTAATTTTATGAAAACAAAAATTTAAATATAGTTAACATTTACCGCTACGACATTTAATATTTCTAAATTTTGAAGAGTCTAGATTAGTTTCAAATTACTGTAATAATTATGTGTCAGTAATGTTATGTCAGTCAGTCATGTGTTAAACAACAAATATAGAGGTAGATATTTGTTGCAATGTGATAGCTTCGCTATTATTTAATTATTATATTTCAATTTAGCAATTTATGAATATTTTCAAAATTTATATAATTATAAAATGTGTTACAATTTTTGACATTTATCTTTTTTAACATTAAAAGTAGCATAACATATAATAACATTTAATATAAACGGCACGTGTCAAATAACATTGAAAAATTGAACAGAATTTTCAATAATTCCAATTTTTAGTTCACTATAATTTTGAAAATTTATCAGAAACACAGAACCGGAATTAATTGTAACACTCAATAAAAGGTTTTAGCGTAAATTTTCGATTTCCATTATAACCTCATTGCATATATTAAATTTATATATATTACACATACACACACATAAACATACTATCGCTTCATTAATCAAAAGCGGTACCATTTGTTTTGATTGAGTACGGATTAAATTTATTAATGAGGAACCAACAAAATATGCACACCAAAGGGTAATATAATCAACATTTTCAATCACCATCATTATACATCATACAAATATTTCTGATATAAGTTCATAAATTATATTTTTAATTGATACGTGAATATAGAATTACTTTTATAAAATCCAATTTAATTGACTATCGTGTGAAACATATTATCATAACATTCTTATAAAAATAATTATCATATACATAAGTGGGCAGAGGTCTCGATACAAACATTGGCCATTGTTGTTTAATAACGGTATATTATTTATCCCCCGGGACATGCCGTACACACCTGTAATTGATAATCATTAGCAATATATATACCAATTCATAACCGCATTGTATTAAATTTTGTATCGTTTCGATCATAATTTTCTAATGTTTTTAACACTTATAAATTTGCCAATTTAATGAAAGGACCACTGATTTCTTATTCATTCCCTAAATAAAAAGGTCAAAATTTAAATGAAAAACTTTCATAGAATCACTTTTTATAAAATTATTTTTATAAAATATATTCAAAAATAAAAATGGAAAAATAAAACATTTTTTGTAAAAAGTGACACATAAATAAAAATGTGTCCTTAATCTAGCGTAAAACAAAGCGTGTTTCAATGTAAAAGTTATTTGAAAAACCTCAAACATAAAAAATAAAGACATAAATTGATACTAAAGTGCTTAAGTATTGATATGTTAAAGTAATTAGTGATTTTTAAGAAAAATAATTCTAAAGAAAATTCATTTTTTGTCATTTATTTGGATTTGAATCGTTAATTTTATGAGAATTAATTAAGATAATACAAATGTTTAAAGTTATATTGAAGGGGTGGCCACCCTAAATTAAACTCATAACATTGTAACTAAAAAATTAACGTTAATTAATCTGTTAATGTTAATATTGAGCTGCGCCTTAAGACTAATCACTTATTAATTAATGCAATAATTACTAATTAAATCATTGGAATCATTGCCTAAAGACAATTTTTAATCTTAATTACCCGTGTATGTCTTCCATTCCTATCCCAACCCCTATATCCTCATGCACTTGACCATCACCCCAATTAAAAATATTATATCCGATATCCCACAAATTTTCGTGTAGCATTATGGTAATATTAAATCCCCCTCATTAATTTAGAGCATGACTCTTCCGTACCTTCACATTTCTTCGACAGTATGATTTATGCATAAATACGTGATGCACGGGGGTTTCCATAGTGGTTAAGTATGATGGTAATGTGCACCCCATTGAGTTCGATTGACCCAACTGATACTATCACACCCTATTTATAAATGATTCTCACAATATAATCTCATATTTCCCTACATGTAAACTTCTATAGCATAAACTCTTTCCTATGTGAATCATAAATCTCAATAAATTAAACAAACTTTGCAACTTAAATAATATATTTCATTTGATCTATAACAGAAGTTTTCTATTGCAATATATCTACAATAGTTTATGTGTATCTTATATTTCAATACCTGTTTCGGTATTATATAACTGAAAATTCTATATAAATATTTATACAATTGTTAAGATCGAATATGATATGTGCCATCATAAAGTATTTTTAAACAAAAATATTTATCACATTCTTTAACTGTAAAAAATAAGTTTAATGAAATAAAATAAAATTTTAATAAAAAATAAAATTACTTTTAATTGTAAAGGAAATTGCATTTTATTATATTATGTTGCGTTTTATTATACGGGTATTAGTAAAAAATAATTGTTATATAACTATAGAACTATTTATATAAATTAAAAGGGTTTTTAATTACATAGATTAGTGTGAAAAAATGATTTACCTGCTACTTGACATTAGTTTCATTTATCTACAATTAAAGTAATTTAATTATATACACATTTAAACCACTCTATCAGAAACATATTGCGGTCAGAAACCTGTGTTAAATAAAGAATTTTTACTTTATAGAGGTTGAAATAATAAACATTTATTTGATTTGAATCGTATGTTAACAGAAGTTATTTATGTTATGATAATAATAATTTATTTATTTAAAGAGTAATTTCAATTTAGTCTATGATTACACTTACATTGGAACCTTTTTTAGAGAGAGAAGTTTGTGTGGGGTTAATTGGAATGGAATTTCCCTGTATTTTTGTACATCATTATCATCATATGAACGGGAATATGATATTCCACTTTAGCTCATTAATTTAACAGTGATTATATGTATATAAATATTATGATCTATTTCTGTAACATGATAATTATCTGAAATGATCATCACCTTTAATGGGGCTGAATTCTGTAACACTTAATTTGTTAATTGTTGTACATAAATATAAAAAAATTCCAATTAAATTAATTTAATTATTTTTTTTCTTCTAATGAAACAATGGTAATAAACAAATGATCATTAAATTCAATATAATTGTACTCTTTTTTGTTATTATTAAAGGGAGAATTATATGTTTGCAATAATTGTAGATGTCCCAAATATGTGCAAACATAATTTATAATTACATGTAAACCTTTCTATTATAAACATGTTGCAGTCAGAATAATATGTTTACGATATAGAGACTTTTATGCAATATATATATATTACAATAACAAAGTATATATAATTTGGATAGAAAAATATGTTTGCCTAATAGAGATTTATTTTATTAGAAAGAATTTACGATAGAGAGGTTTGCGTGTAACATATTTTATTGAATAGTTTATTTGTTGTTTATAAAATCACCCCAATTTATGAAAACACAATTCCAAATTTAATTATTATAATCACCTTTTAGTATTGATTTAAAAAATCTATGATAAAATATCATTGTTGTACTTATGATTTAATGTCATTCTCTATTAAAGTATGTGCTAAAGAATGTACTAATTATGTTGTAGGTATTAATGTTATTATTTATTTATTTTTGTTTACACAAATAATAGCAAATAAATCACTTGAATAGCGAATTGTGTTGATTTGATTTACGTCGCTGCGCGTGTTATTAAATTGTTAATTCTCTCCTCTGACAATTGAACCTCTGATCATACCGATGTTTCTATTTGTATAATATTTGTTCTTTTTATATATCAATGGACCATTTATTACAAATATAGCCTAAGGTAACACTTAATAAGTAACATTTTTTGTTCCTAAAGAAAATTCATTCGTTTCTTTCTCCCTTTGATAAAGTGATGGTGATTCATTATCATCTCATTAGTCTCTGGCATATTCAATACCGCATAACATTTGACAGTGATGATGAATGCTCTGTAATGAATTTGACATATAATGGACTTACGGTAATGGTTATTATTATCATATTCTTGTATTCAATCACAGGTTAGACCCGGTATTATGATGAAACTGTCACTATAAATGGTAATAAGATGTTCAGGGATATGCATAAAAAAAATTTCATATGCAGAAATTTTATAGAATCTCTTTATATAGAAAAAAAAGAAATCATTTGCATTTTTCATAAAAATGTCATTTCATAGAATCACTTTTAAGTACATAAGAATAATTTTAGCTCATTATTTAATGAATTTTTACAGGAATAATTTTATATTTGTCATTTTATGAAAGTTTCAATTATGAAAGATTTTGTAATGCCATGAAAAGTTTTCTACAAAAGGTAAGTCTATAAAAAATAATTCTTTAAGAAAAAACTATTTTAAGAAAATTGAATTAAATTGTAATTATATATAAACCACATTAAGATCACGTCTTACGTGATCTAAACTCTGTGAAAATTTCTTAATCAGTTCAATGTTAAGAGCCGCTAATTCATGAAAAACCCAGTAAATTGAACTAAAATTACCTAAATTTAGAACATTATGTAACAATCAATTGAAGAGGTTTATAAGAAAAACCCCATACACTGTGTTTTTGTTACACTGAAGGGTGTTTCTCTGCACAATTTTTTTTGAAAATTCTTCATTTTTTAAAATACTCTTAAATATAAAATTTGGATTTAAATAACATTTTAAAAACTAATAATTAAAAATATCATTGAAATGTTTATTATTAGCATTAAAATACATCAATTGGTTTTGTAATATTTCTACGATACGCGATATCTTTAAGCAATCTATATTACCTAATCCCTCTATAACTTCAACAGATTTTCAAGATCCGATTCTATTAATTTACAATGCAATTTTTAAATTTTAAAGAATCTCTATAACTTGGAAACCTCCTTATCTTGAAAAAAAAACATTTTGAACCTCAATATGTTCAAGTTATGTAGTTTTATGCGTAATAATTTTAATCATTGAACATTTCACAAATTTATGTATTTTCATTTCGGAATTTGTTTTGGTCAAATCATTGAGAGTAAAACGTGACATTAGTAATTACTTAAATAAATTTAAATAAATTATTAATGAATATTAAAAATAATAATTATTTTTACTAAATATATGATGGTTTTATGTTAAATCTTTTATTTTAAAAATTCATAACTCAGCCTCCGATCATTTTAAAAATTTTCCCGAAAGTACTTTGTGGAGGTGGGGTATATTAAAAATTAATCGCATTGATTTTAATTTTAGATAAAATTTTCCTTGTAGTATTTCCGTATTTTTTCCATAGTTATTAACACTCTTCGGCGATCTACATTAAATGTCATGACAAATTTTACCATATTTTATAGAGAAAAAATCTCTATTTATTTGCATATTCACACAACATATAGATTAATGCATACATTGGTTTAATTAAACAATTTATTACTAATTAATTAGATGACCCTATTTTATTTAATTGATTTGTAATTGATGATTTTCACAGAATAAAATGATATATAATAATTAAATACATATATAATCTGATAAAAAAGATATAAAATTAATAGTTTTATCAGCGTAAATTGTATTAGAAAAACAGTGTATTTACTATTAAAACTTAATCTTATGTCTTTAAACCGACGATATATTTAATTATTATATAGAATTTAAATCTGTAATAATCGACAATTACAAATCAATTAAAAATAAAGAATTTTAAAAATAATATTATAGTATAGAAAATAGTATAGAAAAAGCACCATTTATTTCAATAAAAATATATTACATTAAAAGCATTTAAAATTTAAATCATTAAAAGAATTTAAATTTTAAATTCAAATTTTTATGTGAAAATTTTAAAGAACGTTTATCTGTATTTAATTTATACAAATTATTGGAAGAAAAAGCGGCACTGACAAAAAATGCCAATAAAATAGTAACATTCGTCGTTTACTGCACTTTTCAGGGGCATTATTCGACAAAGAATTTCACAAATGTAAGTCCATAAAAATATTTATCAATAATGAGGACTCTAATCTTATCGTTTAATCTATTATGGTATATTTGAATATTCTTATTTTTTTAAAAATGCGGAACAAATTTTATTTATAATTTATAAACGAAAAAAGCATTTATATATTTCTTAAAATAATTATATTAAATATATATTAATATTGACGTTTCAATGTATTAATGATCATACTTCGAGACGCTTAAACATGAAATGATTAAAGAAAAAGCAATTTTCACATTAGCATTTCAATTATAATTATATATAAACCGTTGCAGTGTAAAGGTTACACTGTATTTGTTATATATATGTGCTGTAATAGAAAAAAAACTACAATATAATGAACTAATTTATTTCTTTTATTTCGGAATTTAAAATGTGTTCACAATTCATGGAGTTAAACCCAAACAAAAAAGAGGAACATTATAATGTGTTCCCTTTGCCTGTTGATGCCTTTAAACATAATATACGGTATATAATCAATTTTCATGTCAGATGAACACAAAAAAAGGGATTGACCATTGTGGAAATTCTTTTTATCGTATTGTTGAATAATGTAGTTTAGCGTAAATTGTGAAGTAAAAAAATAGATGATATAAAATATAAAATGCCACCACCACAATGATGACCCAATTTCCTACCACCAAAAGGTAGGGTCAAACCCGGTTTAGAAAGAGTTTCTTTAACCTCACTTATCTTACGCTTCAACCCTATACTTTACCTATGCATTTACATACACGTAAACCTTTATTGTTCGTGTTCAATAAATGCATATCAATCCCCAACACTAATTACTTTTTTTTAACTTTTGGGTGAGGATTATCTATTGATTAATGAAGGGTCATTGACTATTGTATAATGTATTTAAAATTAAATGGTAATTTAAATCATTTATCGCTACTTTAATGAAACTTAACATAATAAAATTAAACTAAATTTAAATAAATTTAACAAAATCTATTGATTCTGCTAAATAATAACATATCAAAGAAAAAAATTATTTATTATATAACATTCATTTATAATGAAATATAATGAAAATATATGCAATAATGCAATAATGCACACCTCTAAATAATTTAAAATTCGATTCAGTAGCATGCAACAATAGAAAAAAATAAATAGAATTCCCTTATCCTGTTACGGGGAATTCATTATCATTCGGCGTGATGAATTTATAATTATATAATTATGAACATTAATTTGGTATGGTAAAAAACAATGGCATAAATACTATTGTAGACGAAGAAAAAATCTCATCCCGACTCATACAATTTATTTTTCATGTTTCAAATTATAGAAGTTTGCGTGTATCATATATAAATTACACTAAAAGTTTGCGTATATATATATATAACTGTCTGAACATAGCTTAAAACTTATGATATGGTATTACATTTGAATGAGTTCGTGTTCGTGATCGTGGCATTGACTCAACTCACAACAATTGATGCCCGACCATTACCATTACCATTAAATATAATATTAAACTAGAGTGTTACTCAATATGATAATATTGTGATGGTGGGCGGATGAATATCTTATACAGAGTGTGCAAACATTAATCTCAAATACTTCCCCCCAATTTTTTTTAAAGCAACAATAATATCCCTTTTTTCTCATCTCATCGTTAACGGTACAAAAAACTGGTTCTTTAAGAGTTGCATTTTAAGTTCCCATTTATTCGGCTATTACTGTATTGAGTATCGTCCAAAAAGGGTATTATCATTCGCAGCTATCTATGGTCTGCAATAATATTATCGTCGTGCAGTTAAGCATAACTATTATCGTTATTTTTCAATACGGTAATTCACTTCCTCATTGTATTGGCAATTCTCTAATACTTTTTTTCTAATAATCCATTACTTAATCGAAATTAGGGTTGACTTAAATTGCCCTTAACTGTCTTAAAATGTCCCGAATGAGCGAACACTTTCACCTTAAGTTCGGACACACAACACATTTTAATTACACGTAAACCCCTCTAACGTGACCATATTGCGGCAAAAATTTTTGTTTACGATAGAGAAGATTTTACGTTAGAGGGATTAAAATAACAAAGATTTATATCATTCGGATCTCAAAATATGTTTATATCTGAAAGTTTATTCATGTTAGAGAGGATTCACGTTTAAGTGTAATTTTAAATTTCTCTAACTTAAACAAATATTACAGAGAAATATTTGGTTTATAATAGAAAGGTTATTATTATATTACAGAGGTTAAAATTTGCAAAGGTTGATATTATTCTAAGAATTTATTTATACTAAAGGGAATTTACGTTAGAGAAGTTTAAATGTAAATAATTTTAGCAAAAATAACTTTTACATAAACTACTCTATCGCAAACATATTGCAATCGAAAATTTCTAATTATGTTAGAAAGTTTTTAGGTTACAGAAGTTAAAACAACAGATTTATATCATTTGAATTAGAGAATACTAAAGTTGATCTTAACTTAATTGTTTAGTTTAATTTTTAAAAAATTCTTTTAGTTTCGTTTCTTGTAATTACGTTTAAATCCCTCTAACGTCATCTTCTTGAGGCGGAAATTTTTACGAAAATTTTAGAGAAAATTTTACTTTAAAGAGGTTGAAATAGCAAAGGTTTATATAATTCAGATCTAAGAATTTGTTTACGTTTAAGAGATTTTTCACGTTAGAGGGATTAGTTTAGTTTAGTTTTGTATTTTCAGGGAATTTTATATCTCTAATTGAAACTGTCCATTTAGTCCTCTAGTTTATGATAATTTTTGTTGGAAAGTTTATCAAGGATATCAATTAATTAATAATTAGTGTTCATTTATTTATATAAAAATTTTTTATTTTTATTTTTTCAAATGTTATCAAATGTTAAGAAATTTAAAATAAATAAATTTACAGCATTTTTTATTTCACACTTTTACATTATGATTATTTTTTATTATGATTTATAAGATATCTAAGATCTAAAACGTAGATTTTGCCCCAATTTGAGTATTATGATTTTATTAAAGATGAAAATAATAAATAAGAAAATATGAATGAAAATACTAAACAAATAATACAATTGTCCATTGTAATACGAAATCTTTTTATTAAACGCGAACATTTTTGCTTACAGATCATAGAGGTTAATCGTAAGGGTAAAGGGGTCAAAATACGGACATTTTTCCAACTCTATGATTGATATTCTTAATATTTACATATTAATCATTCATTGATGCATATCATTAATCCATTCATTGCTGCATAACATTAATCCATTCATTGTTGCATAATTTTCTCTCTCAACAGAGTGCGCTACGATTGAATTTAATACAATGTTCCACGACATTCACTGCCCTATTGTTATTTCATCATACAATAGGGTAGTGAATGGGCACATATGCCATATGTTCAGTATGTGTGAGAACAGTGAAAATGCATGAGTCGAGTGAATGTAAAGCCGAACAGACAATGACGGGTGCACCTAAGCGCTGATCCCTTCAGTTGTGAAACGACTCTACTCCCGTGTGTATCAATACATTAGTTTTGAAATTCACATAAAACTTTTATATTAAATCAAATGGTTTAAAGTGTAAGTATATTTACTATTCAAATATTATGAATTTCTTAAAGATGTGTGTGTGTATGTGTGTGTCTGATCATAACTACAATTGCATGACCAATTCATTTGAATTGAACCTCTATTGTCCCAAAAGTTCTAGCAAAAGATGACATTTATAAACGGCATTTCCTGTCTCATGCCAGTGATGCATAACTGTGGCCGAATATGGTAATAATCATATATATATTGTAAAAGCAGATTTTTTAATGGACATATTTGCGTGCCGATGTTCAATGTCAATGTAAAATGATGCATTTATAATAAACGGTTAAAAATTGGTTATTATTTATAGAAATATAATTTTTTCTGTAATATTTTTATTGTTCAAGAAAATTGTCATCGTCAATGATGAGGAATAAAGTGGTTTTTTGTAAATTGCAGGGTAATTCCGTTATAAGTAACGTGTTACGATATGTTAATTCTAAGAATAAACGGCACTTATTTTTTTACAAAATGTGTCCTCTTTACACATAAACGTCTATAATTTAAACCATTGAGGTTTACAACTTGTGTTTACGATAAAAGTATTTTGTTATATTATAGAGATTAAAAAATGGTATGATTAAAAAGTTCTCCTAATGTTATAGAAAAATTATTCACTTTATGCAGAGCATAATTGATACTAGAATTTAATTTAATATATTAGAGATTCATTATAAAGGTTTATAAAGGTTTATTATAAAGGTTTATGTGTATCATTTTGTAGCTATTATGAGAATTTTTGAGTTATTTCAATTTTTCTAAGGTATAACCGGTATATGCTCAATTACCCCCAATTTTAGAGGGTAATCTCAATGCGGTTTGACTCGAAAATGCTATTTAATTTCTGGTGCCATATTTTTAAATTGTATGCATAGACTTATTCCTAAGGCACTCCTTTAGAAAAAAAAAATAATTTACTATTTTCTCTCATTACACCTCATCATGTTACGTATAACTATAACTGTCAGTTAATAATAGTACAGTAATATTTGTGTTTTGCGGGGACCGATCCTAATTCATATATAAATTATATATATGTTTATGAATTATTTAATAAAAGCCCTATAAAAATCGTTAATCTCTTTTTAATAACATTATTAAGACCCTAATTTTTTTGATATTCATATTTAGTTCTTCAGATCTTAAATGAGATGTCATATAATGTTATCACTGTTCAAATCATGAAACGTACAAATATCATTGATAATAAACAACTACAAAACTGCCATTCCAAATGCTTCGATGATGTGCCTCTACATTAGTGTATTGAAAAAGTTATTCCTCCTGACCATAGGATGGTCATTTCTTGTCACGTGTGTTTCTGGTCATATCGATAATACTCCGCCGCGATTTGTTAGTGATACAAAAGGTTCCGAATTTGTTGTTCGAGTTAAAGAGGGTCCATCGTCACTCGGGAAAGTGATTTATCATCTGTTTGGTGAAGATGCTGATGGTGATACACTTAAGTTTGGTGTTTTGGGAACCATCGGTGAAGATTTGTTACGAATTGAGAATGTTGCACAAAACGAGGCAAATGTTTACTTAAGAAAAGGTAAGAATTTTTTTAAAAATTATTTTGTAGAATCCCGATAATGTAAAATGACAAAATATTTTCAATAATAAAAGTTCATACACATTAACCTCCATAACTTTAACATATTGCGGTTTAAAATATTTGTTCAAGATAAGGAGATTTTCAAGTTATAGATGTTCTTTTATAATGTAAATCAATAGAATCGGAACTCGAGAATCTGTTTAAGTTATAGAGATTCTAAAGTTATAGAAAGTTTAAGTTATGGAGGGTTATGTGTAACATTGAGACGCTTTTTTTGGCCATTGTATTGTATGGGAGTAGGATAATGTTCCCGTGTGAAAGCGTTTCTACTGTCATTAACGAGGGCAGAGTTTATCTGTATTCTTCACAATGAGGAGACACACGTTCCTGACTCCGCACATTACTCTGCACATTACTAATATGTGCATAATTATAATTGAGTTAAAAAGCATAGTTTATTGTAGTTTAAAGTGCACATCGCTATGTGTATATCTATGGGTACGTGAGCATAGCCGTCTATGATCGCACGTAAATGCATGAACAAAGGAGTAATGAGAATGGAGGAGGATAATTATTTTTTAAAATAAGGAATTCAGATAAACTTTGACCTTGGGTCACAGAAGGATGTCGTGTATGAGACGAGGCATTAGTGATTCCTCCCATAATTAGTATGAAGAAAATTAAAATTAATAAAGTTTTTCGTTTCTAAACATTTCCCACGAATTTTTAATAAAATTAATATGAAAATTTTTAAATATTTTAATGTTATATTAATTATAGTGTATTCATTTTAAATCACTTTTTCTCGTGTTTAATAATTCATTATGACACTTTAAAATT